>JAHWFO010036343.1:737421-747581 GCA_023313115.1 Rhysida immarginata
ATGATCTCACCTTGCTAAGTTATGATCATTCTTGGCATTATAGTGATGAGGTTCATCAGCATTTGCAAACCACATAATGAAAGAAGGCCACGATTACACCAGCGAAAACTTCAAAGTCATGCACTCTTATAGAGATCTGAAGCTACTCCCGTTTCTGAAATCGTTGGAAATTATTAAAAACAAACATACAAACCAACTACTCAATGGTGCTGATGGTCCAATGCAGGTAGAAGAATAGTTGCCTTGTTTAGACACCATTTTATATAAAAAATAGTATTCTTAAAAGTATGGGAGATTTTGTTCTCCTTTGTCGATTGCTTTGTTTAGCAGTGAATCATCTCAGCTCCCTACCTGTGTGCGGATTCAAATCATCATTCGTCACCATGGCAAACCAATCAAGAAATTTTGGACGAGATCAAAAACCACATATCTCTAAACAAAATTACTGCTCACACAAGTCGTAAGGACACCATTAAGGTTAAGTGCCATGATGAAGAAATTCATAAAATTCTTGTGTCTGGAGTGAAAAGCAACGATGCTGGCTCACCAACTCAAGTCCGAAAAAACGCTTAAATACATTGTTCGAAATGTTCGCAAAACTTATGACATAGAAGACTTTTGCGAAGACCGCAGAAAGGCAAATTACTTTCCAGAAAAGGCATTCAGGCTTAAAAAAGCAAACGGTGCTGTTGAAATGCCACTGGTCTTGGTTCTACTACAAAACACTGAACCCAACAAGTCATTTTTAAGTTAGAAATGTGTCGGTCTTCTAGCTGTTAATGTTGAAATTTTTGGAGGTAACAAAAGACCCTTGCAGTGTTACAACTGTTTACGATTTGGTCAAGTCTCCCAAGGAAGGCCGTTAGAATAATTTCATATCTATTAATTTAATAGCATCAAATGAAGCATACAACTATATTAAAATAATCAAATTGAAGCATAAATAACATTCATTAACATCTCTAAATCTTTTGGATATAAACTATCAAATATTCAGTGATAAATTCTTGGACTAGATGGCTTCCTTGAAGCATTAAACACATCCAACCTGGGAGAAGTCCAAGTCTGAGAAGAGTAGGCACTCCGTCCAACATAGAAAGACACAATCCAAGATTAATTTACTTTTCTTTAAGCATATAAAGATTCTTTTCTTTAATGTTAAGAGTTCCATAAATCAGTAATCAATAGCTTTTTAAACTAAGTGGCTCTCTTACATTTTTGATGTACTGTCGACGCTTCGGACCCTGGTCCTACGTGAGAGTTAAATTCAATGTAAGCAAACTGGCCATTTACAAAAGTCGCCGTTTTCTTATCCTTTATCTTTTCCGTCTTTATCTGCATTATTTCAGTGACATCAGTGTCCATGAAATTATCCCGAGCACCCGTATCTAGAAGCATCTTAACTCTTTGCTTCTTAAAATATGCTATTACCACGCAAAGGTTTGCTTGAGGATTCTCTTGTACAAAATTAATAAGAGACTCTTTACCTGGATAAAATTTTGCTATGTGCCCTTATTTATTGCATCGAAAACAAATAATTGTTTCCTTTTTCTTCTTAAATTATCGTTTAACTCGAATAGCATCTATCTCCATGGCCTTCTCTGTAACCGTCATTGCGCTAGGTTCCTCTTGGGCTTGATACAAATTTTCTAAATATCCATGGCTTCTATGACTGTACCGAATTTCTTCATACACATGGTTATTTTTAGTTGAGTAGACAAACCTTCTATCAACCATAAAATTTTGTCATATTCTGAAGCTTCATGTATTCCATTTAGTAATGCTCTATAATGAGTCAGATATTCATGCACATTGTTATTATGCAGTTTTAATTGTAATATATCCAGTCGCAAGGTAAACTGGGTGTGCCCTTTTGCGAATGCTTTTATAAATTTACTTTCGAACTCTTCCCATGAAGCTTTAGGAAAATTCGCGGCGAAATCTATGAACCAACTTAATGACAGACCCTTTTGCGATCTCGGAATTATTTTAGCACAACTCGTTTACTGAATATTTTTGCAGTCTGCTGTCAGCTTAAAATAGCTTATAAAATTATTGACATCCTCTCCTTCCGCTCCTTAAAATGTAGGAAACTGGAGATTTTCTAAAGTCCTTTGCTCCATGTTTTTAATTAATAAATTGTACCGACCTTCAATATCCTGCAGTGACGTCCTCACTCTTAAAAATGCGGTGTACTCCGAGCACTGTAACGCAGCGAAGATCAGTTAACAAAGTCCAATACAGCTCACCGCCAATGAAGTACACAGTGGGATAACTAGTAGTTCCAAAAAGAACAAGAAAATGTCCGTTAGTTGTCATGGCTAGCAACCAAGTGACGTCCTCCTTCCTGTCACGTGGTATTTCTTTGCGTGTGACAGCAGCGTAAGTAGGAAGGCCGTTTGAATAATTTAATATCTATTAGTTTAATAGCATCAAATGAAGCATACAACTATATTAAAATAATCAAATTGAAGCATAAATAAAATTCATTAACATCTCTAAATCTTTTGGATATAAACAATCAAATATTCAATATACATTCTTGGCTTCCTTGAAGCATTCAACACATCCAACCCGAGAGAAGCCCAAGTCCTACTATGAGGAGAGTAGGCGCTCCGTCCTATGTAGAAAGACAAAATCCAAGATTAATTTGCTGAATTTTACAGGGTGGGCCAAAATAAACTTTCCACTGAAAATTTAACAAAGAATAGATAATAAACTTAAGAAAATTAATCCTGTTTCTGACCCTTCACACATCAAACGTTTTTGTGGCAAATTATCCGGCCCCTACTTCATTATGATTTTTTTAAACTGTTGCTAAAATTTCTAAGTCCAATGGAAACGGTCCACAAAGGTGTGAGCGATTCTAGAAGGAAAAACGCTAACATTAATTAAGACAAGCGTTAATATTAAATGGAACGAGTCAATTTCTAGACGAGGTAAACATAATTTTAAATAATACACAAATTGTACACTTTTTAGATCATTGTCTGTTTTATTGAATATCTATTGACTAATCACTTCTTGCCAGAACTTTTGGTACCCTTCGTCTAGAAATCGACTCGTTCCATTTAACGTTAATGCCGGTCTTAATTAATGGTAGCGTTCTTCCTTCTAGAATCGCTCACCCTTTTGTGGACCGTTTCCATTGGACTTAGAAATTTTCAATGGCGAGTTTTTTTGGCATACTATGTATATTCGAGGCCTGTGAGAGAAGTATCCAACCTTCGGCTGGGAAAAAAAAAATTACACACCTGGAGCATTGGAAACCTAATCACCCTCAAAGTAGTCTCCTTGGGACTCCACACACTCCTCCCAGCGGTGCCACCATTGTTGGAAGCATTCCTGGAAAGCGTCTTTCGGAATGGAGTTTAGCTCGGATGTCGTTGCAGCCATAATGTCCTCTCTTGTCTGAAATCGCGTTCCTTTCAATGGCCTCTTGAGTTTGGGGAACAGCCAAAAGTCGCAGGGGGTCAGGTCAGGAGAGTAAGGAGCCTATTGTACCACGGGAGTCTGGTTTTTTGCCAAAAAAGTCTGAATCAAGTTTGGTTTTTGAGGCGCCAATTGCCTGTTGACCACAACTGCGGTCTCTTGCGCCACACTGCATTACGTAGGCGATGGAGGACATCCCTGTAGTACTCTTTGGTGATTGTTTGACCCTGTGGTGCGTACTCGTGGTGCACCACACCGCGAGAGTCAAAGAAAGCAGTCAGCATCACTTTCACATTGCTGCGCACTTGGCGGGCCTTCTTTGGTCGTGGTCACGAGGAATGCTTCCACTGTGACGACTGATGGTTTCCACCTGGCTATCGCCCAGTTTCTGGCAAAATTTGATGCAGTGATGCTGCTCCAGTCGTTCCGTCATTTTCCTTCAAATCGAAAACCGACGAGAGTACAACACACTACCTCCCTCTAATGCTGATTGCCAGCAACTGACGCTATTGAGAGGCGGGAAAAAATTCACGCATACGCACAAAGGTTCAAGGTCGGCTCATGCAAGTGCACGCGATCCAAATCCATCAGGTTTTTGCAAAAAAAAATTAGGTCGGCTACTTTTCTCACAGGCCTCGTATATGCCTACTCATTTTTTTTTGGATAAAGATTCTTTTCTTTAATGTTAAGAGTTCCATAAATCAGTGATCAATAGCTTTTTAAACTAAGTGGCTGTCTTACATTCATGATGTACTGTCGACTCTTCGGACCCTGCTCCTACATGAGAGTTAAAGATGATAGGCCTTAGAAAGGTAAGTATGGCTGGTATTGATTGAAGCGGTGTTGATTCTATCCACAACGATATTCGGGATAAATTGGGTTCTTAATGAGACGGGATTACGTGTAAAAGAAAGGAGAAATAATAACATTAAATATCAAATGGATTTATAATAGAAGTGGATAAAACTATACGGACGTATATCTCCAACGCTCAATGTATCGCCGTGCTTATGAAGATATAATTAGTTTATTAACATGCTTTTATTTGAGCAAGCAGTTAAGTTAATATTGGCAGATAATGAATGAAGAAAATTAAAGCTTTCACTCACGTGCATTAGAAGTGGAGTAGTCCCTCAAGCAAGCAGCACAGCACGCAGTCGCTGGTGCCTGTTCGCATGCTGTAGCCCACGCTTCTTCCCAATATGTTTCCGCCATAGAGTCTTTATCCTTTGTCACCTTCTCTATCGGCATGGCACTCTGCTTTATTTGTATGCGTTGAGACCTCCATATGTTCGACGTATTCTGCTTTTGTCGTGTCGCACACAATCAGGGAGGTGCTGAGGGGGCTGCACCCCCCCCCCCGAAACTGGCCACCATGTCAACTAAAACTATTATGTGGGGAACAGTCCCCCCCCACAAACAGGATTAAGCTAGCACCCCAAAGCCCCCCGCCCCAAAATTCTGGGTACAGCCCTGCACACCATTTCTCAAACTTCTCCTTTCTCTCTGCTTGCGGAGCTTTGTTTTTACCTTTCTTCGTTGTCTCATTCCATGTCCTTTTTTTGTCTTATCAATTCCACTTTCCCATGACGAAGTTCTTTTCCAACCTGTCTAGTTCGATGCTGAGCACTATCCGTCTCACTTTTTTTTATTTTTCCACCTTTCTCCTCTTTCTTCTTCTCTTCTCCTTTCACCAACTCGCCCGACCTTCCTCATTTCTCGCGGAGTTTGCTTCCCTGTACGGCGCTTCATAGATCTTCTCTTCTTCTCCGATTTCTTATCTACCTCTCTCTGAACTCTTCGCGCCCGATTTTCCACCTTAATCACTGACAACTGGAAGCTTTTTAATAATATTTTTCGAGAAACTATTCCATAAAAGTTAGTTATTGACAACGAGGGCATCAACACAAATATCAGTGCAATAACTCGTGTTATCAATGATGCTACTATTTCCAGTGCCTCCTCTGCTGATCGAAAGCGTCCCAAACACCTCGACCTCTCCTTACATCAGGCGTCTCATTCTTGAAAGGAATTCCTATAGAAGAGTATGGCAGCGTAAGCGACTACCCTTCTTCAAGATGTAATGAAATGTTTTCTTCATCTTTTATTTATTAGCCGGATCGATGATAGTTGGACAAACATCAAAAAGTAAAGATGGCGTTGTGTTCCACAATACCCAAAATTTAATGATTTTAATAATATAATTAATTAAAAACTCAGAGACCAGTGATTAAGCAAGTTGTAAAAGCAACTCAACAGTAATATTTATTAAGGAGAAATTAAACAGGAAAAAAAATTAGATGATTTTTCTTTAAAACAATTGAAATAAATACGAGGTCTGTTCAAAAGATACGTAGACTGTTTGAATTGCGCGGGCCCTGTAGGTCCCAATCAAAATCGCTTGGTGTCGCCATCTTCTGACAGATCCGCTGATTACAAGGCAAATTTTTGATTGCAAATATCAGTATTAGTTGATTAGCTACGCGGTTGTTTGTGAAGTGTGTTTTTTTCGTTTGGCGGATTTTTAGAATGAGTGACTTGAACAAGCAAAGAGTTGCTGTGAAATTTTGTGTTAAACTCGGAAAAACTGCCACTGAAAAGGCGAAAAAGGCCAGAAATGTGGACGAGTGGTGACTGGTTGTTTCATCACGACAACGCTCCAGCCCATTCAGCCCTCAGAACTCGAGAGTTTTTGGCCAAACACTCGATCACTGTTCTTCCTCACCCACCCTACTCACCTGACCTCGCTCCTTGTGACTTCTTCTTGTTTCCCAAACTCAAAAGACCTTTGAAAGGAAGGAGATTTGAGATGATTCCTGATATAAAGGCAAATGCGACGAAGGCGCTGAAGGACATCACAAAAGAAGCGTTCCAGGACTGTTTCCAAAAGTGGAAACACCGTTGGGATAAGTGTGTGCGTCGGGGAGGAGAGTACTTTGAAGGGGACCCAGATGTGTAACTTCTGAATAAAGTATATTTTGTTTTATGACGCCAGTCTACGTTTTTTTTGAACAGACCTCGTATGGTGAACCACTTACAGTTGGATAAATCCCATACAATTACAATTTGTTCTGCAGAACATTACTGATACAAGAAAAACATCACAATCTTGACAAAATTAATTATTTTGTAAACTATCACAGGTTGAAGTTTGAACATACACGTTTTGTTCCACTGCACCAACAGTGCAACATACACATTTTTGCACTGTTCGAAAAGAGCAACATAACACAAATGCTGCACCGCACCAGTAGTGCCAAGAACACAATCTTGTACTGCACCAACAGTACAACTTCGCACTGCACCAACAGTGCAACCAGTACACAAAACAAACAATATGTGTTCCAGCGAAAAGTTATTCGCGACTTTAGCTGCTTTACAAAATGGCGGATGAAACGGGAAACGGCATGCGTTTATCATTGTCAGTATTAGATCTCAACAATGATGTTCCCTATTTCATCTGCCATTTTGTAAGGCAGCTAAAGTCGAGAATGAAACTTTTTCATACACAAAAAGGGTGCACTGCACAAAGCAGAAGAAGAAAATAGGGCTTAGGGAACTGGTGGCTGACAAAAACGTATGGAGCAAGATGTATTTATCCTCCTCGTTGACTCAGACCTTATCATAGATGGATCCACAAAGGAATCCATCGAAAACCAAGAAATTTCGAATAGTGAAGAAGAATATAGAAGAAACAGAAGAAAAATTTAAACTTAATCCTAAAATAAATAATTCCAGAAACGCGGAGAGTAACGAAGAAAAAGAACAAAAATCAACAAAAAAGAAGAAAAATAGACGACAAAGAGAAAAAAGATCAAACAAAATTCTCAGAGTAATCGAATAATAAAAATACGATAAATATCCATAAAAGAATAGAAATCTAAATAAAGGATCAAAAAAAATCTCAAGAATATTAAATAAGGATGCAGAATCCCAAGATATCACCAAATCTAATAATGCTACCAATAATATCTCAACCAAAAATATGAACGGAAGCAATCTGAATCCTGAACAGATGAACAACGACCTAATGAACTTGCCCCCTTCTACCTCTATTTCTACTTTAACTCCAATCATTCATAACTCACCGTATGTGAAAATTAAATATGAAGATCTAGATATTTTAGCCAAACTATGGATAACAGCTACTATAACTTCGTCCAGAGAGGAAAGTGACTCTAATGAGTACGGAACGGATGTGACACCCCAACGTTCACCCAGGGACGTCTCTCTTACCCTGCTTAAAAGAGTCATTTCATCTGTGGTTGGCGACATTTTATATGTATCTACCTTTCCATCAAATAAATTCCTAATTAAATTTAAAAACTCGGCTCAAATTCTAAGGGCATTTGATATGAAGATTTAGGTCCTTTTACAATAAAATACGACCTGCCTAACTTTTTGAGTATATCCTCAGAGATGATATCAGGAGTAGATAACTCCTTAACTGAAGAGGAAATAGTTTGACCCCCAATAAAAAAATTATCCTCACCTTACAAGAGTGAAAAAACTCCCTTTCAATGTGAAAATGCGAAATATTGCCGAGCTATTCTTTACTTCAAAACTTATAATCTTCCACAGGAAATTAAGATTAATCATCAAAATTTGATATTTAATATTCCACATCGAATAATATATTTTTCGACCAATGCAAAACATGCAAAACATGCCACTCATTGAACCATCACAGCAGTAAATACACCTTAATCAAACTATGCTCAAGATGTCTATCAAAAGATCATTTAAGAGAAGCATGCTTAGCCACACAACCAAAATGCGCAAATTTTGGTGAAGACACTCCTCGTATTCCAGAGGTTCAGAAAAATATATATATTCAAGAGCAAAAAACAAATGAACTGATGAAAACAAAATTAAATTCACGAAGTGAGTGGTGGCTTTGCAGTATAAAAGATGGACAACAGGATTATCGACTAGTTTTGCCATTTATTCCCAGCTTCTTCAAGGATACACAGCAAGAGGCTCGCAAGCCTTTATTTACAGAAATTTGGGTACATATGAACCAATGAGTATGGAGGGACAGGGCAAGACAAAAAAGTAACCAATAAGAAAAATAACCAATAAGTCAAATAAACTAAGGAAAAAAGGAAAAAGAAAATGCGAGGAGTCGCAAACGTGGACCGAAAAGAGGTCGTATCCGGTTGTCAAAATGATAAAACAGGACTGAATAAATACAAAACTGAAGATTTGCCCTGTCTCCACTCACTTCGTCAGTAAGTACAGTATTATGATCCCACCTCTTTCTGAAAATTAAATTCAAGAAACGGAGCTATAAATATACTCAATTATGAAAATGCAAAAAAAAATAAAAGTCCCAATAAATCTTACGTAAAGCAATGAAAGACGGCTCCGAAAATCAACTCTTCAAGTAAAGAATATGTAAATTCCAAATATGGAAATAAAAGGACAAACACCCGTGACTCTCATGATAATCAAAAATGATTTACTCTCCGTAATCAACTGAACAAGTAGCCCAACATGATGAACCTAAGAAAATCGTCACAAAAGAGCTGCAAAAGAGTAATATTATACAAAGAAGAGACAATATACCCCAGCCTAAAAGAAAAGAATCTGAGGTGGAAATAGAAGAAATGAATATTGTAGAACAACATTACATCTGTAAAAACGAATCCTATCAATTTTTAAAAACTTCTTAAAATGCTACTTGTCTCAAGAATACGAAGACAACAAAATCTTATAGGAACGTTCCTAAAAGACCTATCAAAAATTCTTATCCAATTAAACATGCTAAATGAAAATCAAACAAACGAAATTGTTCAGAGGGGGAAGCAAAATAAATAGAATTTAATGGGTGGTACTTTAAAAGAAAGAACCCCAAAACTTAAGAGTAAACGTGGCTCGTTAAAAGACTTTTATTTTGGTTTAAACATTGCGATATTTATTTATAAAATACAAAAATTCTGTACAAAAGAATGTTCTATACAATATGATTTAATTGAGGAATAGGCATTGCGATCTGAATTACAAAAGAAAATATTTCTCGGAATAAAATAAAGAAATACTTAAATGTACGTTAAATACAGCAAAACACTGTAACGAGAAATATCAATCGCTACATTGAGCGAATTGAGATTTAACTATAAAAAGAATTGAGACAGACCAATTCCTTAAAAAGAATAAGGAAAAAGAAATTTCAAAATTCCCATTTAATGTCTAAAGAAAGACTGCGAAATCATAATTAATTATTAATGGGGAATAAGAATTGAAATGTGCAGCATGGCATCCCTTATGCGCGTTATTGTTGAAATAGCATTAAAAGAAATTTCATTATTACCTTATGGGTAAACCCGCAAAACAATGCTGCTCGGTAAAGAATCATGGCTGCCGCGAGAAAGTGAGAAATTCAATAAGAAACTAAATATCGAACGGTAAGGTAGGAGTAATTTGCAGAGCATTGGAATGAAAATGATAAATGGAAGTTGAACGGCATGCTGCAGGCTAGGAAGGACGTGGAGGATCAGAAGGAGGGACGACTGGTCAAGCCAGAAGCTGGAAGTGGTCTGTCTGAAATAAAAAAAAAAACAGTAACCAAGGAAAGAACGTCAACAATAGTGGGACACACATCCTCGTGATCACGAAAATTATTCGCGAGGGACAACTAGCTGCAGACAGTGATAATCACGTGGAGATTTTTTAATTAACATTTATTAAAACAATATATACTCAACAATCACTGTCTGCAAAACAGT
>JAHWFO010036343.1:747981-831997 GCA_023313115.1 Rhysida immarginata
ATTTATTAAAACAATATATACTCAACAATCACTGTCTGCAAAACAGTGAAAAAAAAAAACTTAAAGAATAGAAAAAATAGAATTAATTACAAATAAAATTATATCTATTTTTACATAAAAAATCTGAGTTTTCCCGAACAAAGCCCCCGGTAATTTTCTTGAACACAAAAAAATGACAGTCATTTGTACAGATCGAAGTTTAGGTACTGACGTTACATATACAGATTCAAAAAAAAAATTGTCTAAGTTACAATAAACAAATAAACATTTATGCCTTTATTATTTCCTTTCATTTCTGTGTGCGCACACAGTATGTTTTGCATTTTGGTATACCATAATTAAAATGTATATTAAACGTACAATACGTTAATAAATGTAAAAAAAATGCATATCATGTAGTAAAAAACAATGTGTTACTGCCTTTACGTAAGGTAAGAACAAGCCCAAAAAATATCCTTTTGTGATTTTAAAGCTAAAGTCATTTAACAAAAAATATTGCGTTTAGAACCCCTCTCATCAACGGGTTAAACTTGCAATTATGAAGTTTAAAGGAACAAGATAAACTTTGTCAATACCCTCATGTAGGCCAGCAAACCAATGAGTTAAGTAATTTAATAAAAATAATTACTTATCCTGCTCAGATAAAGATAACAAATCCAGGAATCTGCGTAAAGCAGGGGCAGATAAAGGTTTAGTTGGTGCGTCTGCCAGCATGTCGGGGTAAGAACAGTAGGTAAGAATCACATTCTGAAGATTAATTTCTCGCGCGATGAAATTATGCAATCTCAAGATGTGTCTTGTCCTACTCTTCAATTCTAATGCTCCCAGACATGCTATGGCAGACGTTGAGTCAGTATAAATGATTGTGGGGAAAGAAACAAACTCCCCTTGTCCTAACTCGGTTATGAGGTCCCAAAGACATTTCAGTGACTTCACGCATTCGTTTATAGCGATTACTTCGGCTTCGCAGCTGCTCAGGGCGAATAAACGTTGCTTCTTAGATGACCAGGTTATGGTATTTTCCCCATTTTGATCAAAATTCCAGAGTATCCTTTACTCTGTGGGGTGACACACCAGTTAGCATCAGCGAATGCACACAAAGGACCCGTAGATGGGGTTAAAACGAGTGATTAGTCGCAGCTGTGTTTAAGATAAGAAGCGACGCCCTGAAGAGCAGTCATATGCAAATGTGTAGGCTATTTAGCATATGTCGACAGCCTAGTAATTGCAAAAGCTATATCCGGCTGCGTGCAAGTCATGACATACATTAAGGAACCGAGAAAAGATTGGTAATTGGTAGAATCGACCGGTTGTGAATCCGCAGTATCATCAAGGTTCACATGAGGGCTTAGTGGCATGGTCTTTGGTTTGATGTCTTGAAGGCCATAATCTTGCAGGATTTGCTTGATATAATGTGCCTGTGACAGATGAATTTGAACCGTTCACTTGTGACACATTCATACCTAGCAGATGCTTTACCACTCCTAACTCCACGAGGTCGATTTCTTGTTTCACTTTGTCTATGATGGAGGTTAGGATGGAGACATTTGTTGTTGCTGTCACGATGTCATCCACGTAGACTGTTAAGAGAATGGTGCACCCAGCATTGGTGTAGTAGAAAAAACATTCGCTCTGGATGGAGTGAATTTTAATCGGGTAAGAAGCTGACACAATTTTACGTACCAGCATTTTCAACTTGTTTGAGGCTGTAAAATGATTTACGCAATTTGCAGACGTGATTAACTGGCGTTGATAATCCCTTGGGTGGCAATAGATATATGGTGTGGTCTAACGGTGCGTGAAGATATGCACATTTGACGTCATACTGGCGCAGTGACATCCCTGTATTTGCAGCTATGGCAAACAGTAAGCGGAGGGATTCCATTCTGATGACAGGTGAGTAAGTTAACTCATACTGGCTCCCGTAGACTTGTGACGAGCCAATAGCCACCAACCTTGCCGTGAATCTGGACACCGAACCATCAGGATTGTATTTGATGCGGTAGATCCATTTGCTCTTTAAAATTTTGACATTTGGTGGTGGAAGCTCTAAATCCCAGACATGATGAAGCATGAGTGAATTCAATTCATCTTGCATGGCCTCTTCCCATTGATGATGTTGGGGAGAAGCGAGTGCTTGTTCATAAGACTGGGGTGTGATTGGCGGAGTGATTAGCAAGTCGGAGTCAGTAAAGTCAGGATGACATAAGGCGGCACGCTGTTTTTCTGCCTTCTCTTTTAATCTTTGTGAACGTTGTAATACCTGTTGTGGGACTTCAACGGGTGGTTGGTTCACTGGTGATTTAGACGAACAAACTGGAGCATCTTCCATCGATGTGGTTCTGATGCAGGTGTGACCACTAGCGTGTCCTCAGTATCAGATAGGACCCGCATTCTTGTCTTGTCTAATGTTAAAGTGAGTGAGATTGGCGGTACGTTCTGAATGATGATATGTGGTTCATCAGGCTGTGGTGCTTCAAAGACTGGGGGTTCCATGTGAATTGGAAATACCAGAGGAACAGATGATGGATCTGATTTTCTTGTGAACTCTGGAAATACCTTAGGAAAGAAACGAACGGTACATGCTCGTAAAAACTTGCTCTCATTGAGCGCATAAATAAGGTACCCAGGAGATGAAGCGGAGTATCCCATAAAAGCACCATTTTTGGCGCGAGCGTCAAATTTTGATCGGTGCGATTTGGGTATATAATAGTATACCAGGCAACCGAAAGGAGCTCGATATTTGATGATCGGTTTCTTTTTGGACCATATCTCTTCAGGGGACTTAGTTTGACCTCGTCTAGACAAAGAATTCAGATTAAATGCTGCTGTAGTCGCAGCATGGTCCCAGAATCGTGCGGAACTTTTGACGATGCAAGAAGAACTCGAATTCCATCGCAAAAGGAGCATACGGTTCTCTCAGTAACACCATTTGACTGGGGTTTCTCAGGAACAGTGAATTGTTGAGATATGCCTTGCTTCGTACAGAACTCACCTAGCTCCGCATTGGTGAATTCTGTTCCATTATCGGAACGTATATACGCCAGATTTTGTCCTGTAGAGCGTTGTAGCTTTAGTATTAAGTCTATTAACGCTTTTGGCACTTCACTTTTTGTCGAAGTAGCACAAATGAAAGTTTTTCGTGAGAAATCATCGATGGCTACTAACAGGAATTTGTTTCCATGGATAGAAGTGGTAGGCATTGGTCCCACTATCCACGTGAAGTAGCTGTAAAGGATAGGTTGATCGTTGACCTTGTACAATGTTGTGAGGGACGTTGCACAATCGTGCCTGAAGGCATGCAACACATGGTTGGTCATCAATTAATGGAGGCAAAACTTCAAGACCGCGCATGCTATGGTGTTTCACGGCTGCGGTGAGTTTTTTTGATGACGGATGGCCCAATGCATTGTGAATGTCACTATAAGTGACAACCATTGAAAGTAATGGGGGTGGGGTCCGTTCGGGAAACTGAATGGATATTTGAGACCACAGGAAGGTACGGGAGGTCCTCCACGCCGTCCTGCGCAGCGATGGTCGTGCCCTTGGGTGAAATAATGGAATGACCAGTTGGGCCGAAAAAAAGACTATAACCCTGCTTTGATAATTGACTCATGGAGACAAGATTAAGGCGCGCGTTTGGGGCATAAAGCGCGTCATGGAGTTTTAAAACTGCTCCTGAATCTAATAACACGCTTGCCGCACCAGTACCGATGGCAGCAATCGTTTTCTTAGGGTCTGCAGTATGTATCCGCTTATGACAGCTTTGAAAAGAATCAAAGAACTGTTTTTCTTTAATTACGTGAAATGAGCTGCCCATGTCAACTATCCAATCCTTGTTTGGAACACCAACACAGTTGGCTGCAGGTTTCTTGCTTTGTCCTTTTGTACCCGATTTGCGAGGCTTACGCTTAGGACGTGAAGCTGATGCACGAGGCTTGCGCTTTGTTGATGCAGGATCCTGCGAACGAGAGGGTATCGCGGTGTGTGAAGTAGCTGACCTGCAGTAGTGGGATAAATTTTGGATGGACAAACCGTTTTTACGTGTCCTCGGCCTCCACAATTATGGCATGTTACGTCATTTGTTCGACGAGCATTTTGATGTGGACGCGGGGAAGAAACAGAGGTGACACATGAGGCTACACCTATTGAGGAATTTAGTGTGGTGTGGTTCTTAAAAACCACATATAGTTGACTCAGGAAGGTTTCAATTGACATTGATGGGTTTGATTGGACTGCGAGTCTCAATGGAGTATAAGTTAAATTGAGGATAGACCTGCGACCATCATCAAAATTTTATCATCCAGAACCAGGGACACAACTCCAGTCTGAGCACGGATTTGTAGCGCTCTTGCTACATAGGCATGCGGATCATCAGCGTCTAAGAAACGCAAGGCTGAGAAATGCCGCATTATTTCAGCCTGTGTCACTGAATCCGGCCTTCCATATTGACGCTTAATTGCTTCCCACAATGTATAGGGATTATCATCTTGAAGCATGATGACAATATCATCACTCACCATACTCAAGAGGTAATGCCGTACTCTTGCCCAATCAAGACGCATGGATGAGCTGGCTGATGCTTCTGTAGCCGATACTTCTACAGGCCTTTTGTCGACAACATATCTCATGCATTATTACCTGTAACCAATATGACTAAAAAGGGTACTAAGTTCAAGTGCCCACATAAAGAGACATTGAATCAAGAACCAGTTCTCTTTCCTCACGACTATGATATGATTTTTTCTTGTTCACTGATGCCTCTATTGGGGTGACTGGGACTGCCCTCCATCAATATAGAGATGGTTGTCTCCGGCCTATAGCATTCTAGAGCTACAAACTTAAAAAGGCACATGTGCAGAAAAGGAGGCTCTAGCCATTCTTTTTGCCTAAGGTGATTTTGACACATTGTACTAGGCTTCCCCGGTGGTCATAAATATTGATCAGAAGCCCCTGTCCTTCATAAACAAAATGACATACACCAATCATAGATTGCTAAGATGGTCTCTTGACTTCAAGGAGTTCAACCTTCGGGTCGAATAAGTTAAGGGGGAAGACGATGGGATCGCTAATTTACCTGCAGAGGTAAGAGCCGTAATAAAGCTAAAGAATGAGGAACTAACTAACCAAATCATACAATCACACCTGTTCATATGGACAGGTGTAAAGGGAGGAGTGAGTAAATTAAAGGCTTGTGGGAAGAAATATGTACACCCAAGTGATTGAGAGAGCCAACAGAGAAAGCTTGGCGAAACACAAAGGGGTGGTTAAAACCATGAGGGGAGTTCGTGTTGTGTAATGAGATGAATCAACGTACAAGGTAAGGTAAATTAAGTAAAGGTTTAATTACCATAGGAATTATCATAATACACAAGTGGGAGAGAAAAACATAACATGGTGGTTACATGAAGGATGATATCAAGTCTGTGTCAAGAGTATAACGGTCGCTTGGCAAACAAGGGAAAAGATTCGGTGCGACTCTGGTGGCAACACGATACATTACACACCTTCCCCTTTGATTGAGAGTACATAGTCCTTTAGGTAGGATGGCGGTCGGCTTTGACGTTGTGGTCGAGTCTGGAGTGTCGCTGTCGGGAGTGTTGTCGCAGTTGCTGAATCGCTTTGAAAAGTTTGTAATTGTTCATTGCCTTGTTGCAGTGTTGACGAAGAAGGCGTATCGTTATTTTGAGTCGAAGGTGGAGTAAGTTCATTGTTACCAGGTGAGGCTACGCTGTTTCGAGTGCGCATGTGATCCACGTGTCTTCGAGCGAAACTAGTGGGTGTCGCAATTTCGTATGTAACTGGACCCAGTCTGCAGTGTACAATAGTAGGAATCCATGCTGGTTCATTTCCACTTTGACGTGCGTAAACAGTAGCACCAGATGGAAATTGGTGGGCGGTAGTAGTAAATTGTTTAGTATCGCGTTCCATGCTATCTGGGTGCTTCAAGTCTAAACATGAACGTAGATGACGTTTGAACAAAAGTTCAGCTGGGCTCAATCCTGTAGACGAATGATGGGTAATGAGTAACTTGATAAACGTTTTTTCCAGTCGCCAGTGATGATACGTTTTAAGCTTTCTTTCATAGATTGAACAGCTCGTTCTGCTTGACCACTTCCGGCTGGATGATATGGCAATATTCTTATATGCCTAATTCCATTCTTTTGTGTGAATGTGGCAAACTGAAATGAGGTAAATTGCGGTCCATTGTCTGAAACGATTGTATCAGGAATTCCATGAGTTGTGAAAATTTCACGTAGCGTTGCAATTGTAGCTTGTGCTGACGTACTTTGCATTTGTCGAACTTCAATCCACTTGGAGTATGAATCGACTAAAACAAAAAACATTTGTCCTTGAAAAGGGCCTGCAAAATCAATGTGTAGACAACTCCAAGGAATTGTCGTACGTTCCCATGGGTGAACTGGAGCTTGTGGAGGGTTATGTCGGGTAAGCTGACAGTTGGAGCAATTGTTGATAATGGTTTCTATGTCTTTATTCATAGATGGCCACCATACATATGATCGGGCAAGGGCCTTCATTTTTACAATGTCTGGATGAGCCAAGTGTAACTCGTTTAACATGTTAGTACAAAGAGTTCGGGAAATAATTACTCTACATCCCCATAATAAGCAATTTTTATGGACTGAGAGTTCAGTAAAACGAATAGCATAGGGTTTTAGTTCATTTGAATTATTCGGTATAGGCAAACCCGTTAAAACATGATGTTTAACTGGATTTAGTATAGGGTCATTTGCGGTGTGTTTTGCTATATCCGTAGCAGTGATTGGAGATTCCTCGAATTCTTCAATAAATAAGATTTCTTTTACAGCTGGAGGATCAAAGTCTTTAGTTGGGAGTGGAAGGCGACTAAGGGCGTCGGCATGAGAAATTTTTCCTGCAGGACAATATTCGAGCTTGAAATTGTATGCGGCTAAAATAACAGACCATCTCAGCATACGGGGAGACATCATGGTGGGAGTAGGTTTATCTGTTGTAAATAGTCCTAACCACGGTTTATGATCTGAACGTATAACAAATTTAGTCCATATACGTAATGATGAAAATGTTTAACACAATGAATAGTAGCTAATGCTTCACGATAGTGTTGTGAATAATTGCGCTCTGCTTGTATTAGAGTACAAGATGAGAAAGCAACTGGTTTTTCTATTCCAGAAGAATCAATTTGAGAGAGTACTGCACCAATTCCATTTGGCGATGCATCACATGTCACTATAATTGGTTTTGATGTGTCGAAAGGAATGAGTACCTTTTCTGATGTCAATATCGCTTTAAGTTTTGAAAAAGCATTCTCATGAGTACTAGTCCACTTCCATTGTTTTTCGTTGTCTAACAGACGGTATAAAGGTTCTGCAATAGTTGCTCGATTTGGTATAAAACGATCGCAGAAATTAAGAAGTCCAAGGAAAGCTTGCAGTTCTTTCTTGTTCTTTGGATTCGGAGCACTTTTAATTGCTTTGATTTTATTTTGAGAAGGGTGGAGTCCATTTTTGTCAATTGTATGACCTAAGAATTCTACTTCATGGACGTTAAATATGCTTTTGTCCTTATTGAGACGTAGACCTACCTTTGATAGGCATGACAGAAGTTGGCATAGACGCTCTGCTAACTCGTTATGTGTTGAAGCACAGATAAAGATGTCATCGAAGTATGGTATGACACCTGGAAGATTTGACAGACGGTTATCCATAACACTTTGAAAAATATCTGGGGCGACACAAACACCAAATTGTAAACATTTGATTTTGAAAGCTCCTCGATGAGTGATGATAGTTTGGGCCTCTGATGAATCTTCATCGACAGTTAGCTGAAGATAAGCCTGAGCTAGATCTATTTTAGCAAAAACAGAACTAGGTGGTATAGATGTCAGTAATTGTTGAACAGCAGGGATTGGATAAGGGTGATCCTGCATTGCTTTATTGATAGTTATTTTATAGTCACCACATAGGCATATCTCACCTGAAGGCTTGATGATTGGAACTACAGGCATTGTCCATCTGGGGTTGTCGATTGGTTCTATGACTCCTTGTTCTAGAAGAGTATCATTTGCTTTATCAATTTTTGGTCGTAATGCCAGTGAGGTCTTGCTTTAAGACGAATAGGTGGATATTTCGGATCGATAGGCAAAGAGATGGGTTTTCCTTGATACGAACCCAATTCAGGAGTGAATATATTAGCATAATCAGTCAGTACTTGTTGAACTGAATCATGATTTGTTTCGTTAACACCAGATAAGGTAATTCCTAAAGGTGCGAACCACTCGTAACCTAGAAGGTTTGATTTGTCTCTGTACGTGACTAAAAGTCGTAGATTTTGCTTAAATCCATTATGCTCAACTGTAGGCCAACACTGACCTTTGAATTCAATGTGTTGATGTTGGTAGTCTCGTAGCACAAATGGTACCTTGGTGAGTTTAAGATTTCCATTCTTATTAAGGTCTCGGAAAGTTTTTCGGAGATGATGGAATATACTGATCCGGAATAGACTTCCATGTTGCATTTGAGTCCATTTATCTGTAACGTCACAGAGCATTTTCGTGGGGGTGATTCTTGAGACAACTGATTAATTACATATTCGGGAGTGGTTGTGTTGACTTCTCCTTTGCATTTGTTGTATTATACTGCCTTTGGTTTTTTGTTCGTTCACGTGCACGACACACATGGAATATATGTCCTAGTTTCGAGCAATGACGACATACGGCGTTTCTATGAGGACAGTTTGAGCGGGAATGTCGGCCTCCGCATCCTTGGCATTCTTTTTGAACGTGCTGAGTGGGAGTAGCAACATTTGATGTCGGTAGAAGCACTGTCTCTTTAGTAGACGTTTTCTTCCTTGATTTGAACTTAGAGTTTTTATTCTTACGTTGTATGTTGCTGATGACCTCGGTTGAAGAGGTAGAGAATCGTTCGTTTGCACGGATTTCTCTGACTTGAACAGCTACGGTTTCAGCAGATAATGCTTGCTGTGTGGCTTGTGTGAAAGTCAATGTTGATTCAGAAAGTAGTCGTCGTCGTGTTGATTCATCCTTCATTCCGCAGACAAATTGATCTCGTAGACGCTTGTCGAGAGTAGCACCAAAATTACATAGATCTGCTAGTTGCTGAAGATCGGTGACAAATGAATTTACTGATTCACCTTCTCTTTGAGTTCGTTTGTGAAATTGGAAACGTTGAAAAATTGTTGATGGTGCCGGGGCATAATGATTTTTTTAGAAGAGTTAAGAGTTCTTCAAAAGTTTTTGTTTCAGGCAACGCCGGCGCAACAAGTGATCGAACAACAGCGAGGGCTTTTAGGCCTATGACAGCTAACAGAGTTGCTCGCTTACGTTCCGGTTCCACGATGTTGTTTGCAGCGCAGAAGTATTTAAGGCCCAACATGGCGAATGAACTTAAAAGATTCATAAAGGAGAGCTGTCTGCCAGCAGTGCATGTTGAAAAAGTGAAAGGCCCCATTTCAAAAAGGTTTGTCCTCCTCACATCCCTTCCAAAAATTAGCTCTTGACATCGTAGGTCCGCTTCTTGAAAATAAAACAGGAAACAAATACATCCTGGTATGTATTCATGTGTTTATGAGGTTCTATGACATCACAACATAGCATACCAGCCTAATTCAAATGGCCTGGTGGAGCATCTAAACCAGTCGATCAGTGATATAAGATTATTGTGTGACAAAGATTCCAGATGGGATGAGAGGGTTGGAAGAGGCACTTTTTTCAATCAGGACAAACCCCAAAGGAAATACAGGGAAGGCACCTACGTTCTTACCATCACTGCATTTACATGCACATTTCGTTCCGGATCGACTTGAGCTAATCCAAAAATGCCTCGCGTTTACATGCATCTAACTCGATCCGGATCGATTCCTATAAGATGCCCTGTGGGTAAAGCTCTAGATTAGGAAAGTATGCCAGACTTTGTCATCTGCTACAGAATCCACCATTGTTGGCTCAGTCGGCCTTATCACTTGAATTACGCTTCCTCGAAAATACGGTTGAAATACAATTTTTAAAAATTTTCTCATCATTATCGTCTGGAAATATAATTGACTATCAATAAATTTTGTAAGTATTGATTTTTTCCTTTAAATTTTGTTTTCAATTAAAATATTTTATATTTAAATAATAAGGTTCAGGTTATTTATAATGTTAACTAGATCAAGTTTTTGATTTATTTACACCTCAAAATAATAATCCTTAATAACTTTTAAAATGCATTTGCATGTTTAAGTTTTTTATACTATTTTTATCAAAATATAATTTTATACATTCTTATCAAAACATAATTTTAATAGATTTTTATCAAATTAATTTTTAGATTTACATCAAAAACTTCAATTTCATAGTTTATTTTAATTTTATTAAATTATAAAAATTATCAAATTACAATTATAATAATGATAAATAATTATCAAATTATAATTTAATAAAATAGAAATTGTTAAATTGGAACTTTTGATATAAATATAAAAGTTAATTTGATAATTACAATTTGAAAAAAAATTATTAAATCACATTTTGATAAAAATATATACAGGGTGTAAATTTTAAGTTGACAAAGCAGAATAACTCGAAAAATAAGCTTCACACGAAAAAATGCGTAGAATCCAAAGTTGATTATTTTCGAGGGGGCATCTGCTGGTGCTAAAATTAGCCCACCCCCCCCGGCCCCTGGGGGTGGGGCGGGGGGCAACTTTAAAATTTCAAATGGGAACCCCTATTTTTTATTGCAGATTCAGGTCCTACATAAAAAACTACGTACATTTTGTCTGAAACATTTTTTTTATTTTTGGTAGATGGCGCTGTAATTCAAGAAAATCCATTTTCTCATTTTTGCGTGGAAATAACTAATTTATTATTCATTTCGATTCCTACATTGTTTTAACTACAATGTAATTTGAAGACATTTCGTCAACAAACAAATAACGTAAACATTGGCATTTTTTTCAGAATGTTTACATTTTAAATTCTGATCTTTAGAAGAAAAGATTGTAATTTTTCAACTGTTTTTGTGAGTGTACAACGCCGTATTGCTTTTGAATTTACATTATGAATTATCTTTCTGTGGAAGAAAAAATTGAGATGGTGTACATTTATGGAGAAAGTGGGAGAAATTTTGATAATGCAGTCGCGCTTTATGCTCAGCGTTTTCCTGGCCAAACGCGATCACGGTCTTCTTTTGTTCGAGTTATTAAACAATTTACTGCGGAAGGTAGTGTGAACCAGAAAAAAAGAACCCGTGCAGCTACTGTTTGTGGAGAAAACAATCAAGTGTCAGTCCTAGCTGCTGTGGCTCATAATCCACATGCGAGCACAAGAGAAATATCAAGGCAATCAGGAATTTCACATATGAGTGTTTGGAAAATGCTGAAGCTCCACAAATTTCATCCATATCATGTATCTATGCATCAGGAACTACATGGCAATGACCACCAAAACCGTCTAACGTTTTGTCACTGGGCACTTCAGCAGATGCAAACAAACCAACATTTTTTTGCACGAGTTCTTTTCTCCGATGAGTCAACATTCACAAACCACGGGGAAGTTAATCGACATAACATGCATTACTGGAGTGAACAGAACCCACACTGGATTCGAGAAGTCAACCATCAGCGACCTTGGTCAATTAATGTTTGGTGTGGGATAATTGGCGATAAACTTATCGGTCCATATTTTATAGACGGTAATTTGAATGGCAACAAATATCGTAACCTACTTGAAAATGAACTACCAGATCTACTTGAAGACCTGAGTATTGAACTTCGACAACACATGTGGTTTCAACATGATGGTTGTCCAGCGCATTATTCATTAGTAGCGCGCGAAGTACTACATCGACTTTACCATGGTCGCTGGATCGGCAGGGAAGGTCCTGTGAATTGGCCAGCCAGATCGCCTGACCTTACATCGCCAGATTTTTTCTTATGGGGTTACCTCAAAGATATCGTTTATAAGGAAACGCCAACCACTCGCGAAAACATGATTCAAAGAATAAGAGATGCTTGCGCTGCAATTACACCAGACATGTTATCAAGATGTGTTCAGGAATTTACAAAACGAGTCAATAAATGCATCGAAGTTGGAGGTCATCAATTTGAACATTTAATTTCATAAAACGGCGAGATGCAAGGGATTTAAGGACAACAAGCAGGCCGAAAGTGAGAGGCGAGGGGACTCACTGGAAATACAAGCACCCCGAAATTCATTTACTTGCAAATAAGAAAAAATAAAACGAAAACAATCGGTCCTTTTAAGGACCACCAAATCTTAAACGGGAATAACTTCATCTTTACACAGTCTTTTACTTTTTTACTCTGTTAGTTAATGAGTTCACTCGTTAGTACGTAGGATGTTCGGTTAGTTAGTTAGCTAATCAGTTGATTTGTTTGATAATTATAAAGTTGTGTGGCCTCATGACCACGAAACAAAACAAAATTATCCTAATCCGCGGCAAAAAATAATAAAATAATAACTTTGCGGCAAAATTTACGAAGTAAATAAGTATTTTTTATTTCTCCGTAACCATTTCCACGCAAAAATGAGAAAATGGATTTTCTTGAATTACAGCGCCATCTACCAAAAATAAAAAAAAATGTTTCAGACAAAATGTACGTAGTTTTTTATGTAGGACCTGAATCTGCAATAAAAAATAGGGGTTCCCATTTGAAATTTTAAAGTTGCCCCCCGCCCCACCCCCAGGGGCCGGGGGGGGGGGTGGGCTAATTTTAGCACCAGCAGATGCCCCCTCGAAAATAATCAACTTTGGATTATACGCATTTTTTCGTGTGAAGCTTATTTTTCGAGTTATTCTGCTTTGTCAACTTAAAATTTACACCCTGTATATAAAATCCCAATTTGATAGAAAATTTGAAAACTTTTAATTTGGAAAAATGACATTTTCATAAAAAAATTTACAAAAAAAACAACCTAAACATGCAATGTATTTTAAAATTTATTCATTTATTTATTTATAGATATTTATTGTGTTGAGGTGTAAATCAACCAAGAACTCATTTTAGCTAAAATTTTCTATATTTTTTTTCTTTCAACCAAACAGCAAATTTAAACTCGATCCGGATCAGGGTGTTTACATTAGTGGATTGACCTCTTTCCTGAGGCATGCTTCCCTGGTTTCAAACCACCTCTTTCGTCTGGATTGAATTCGATCCGGATCGGGATGTTGAAGCCTGTTTACATGCCACTTTTTTCAGGATTGACTTGAAACTGATCTTTCGATCCGGATCGAAAGTGTGCATGTAAACGCAGTGCTAATGGCTTTGACCCTAGGATTCCCTTGGGATGAAGCTGAGCCAAGTTGTCCATCTCATAAAGAGTAGAGATATGATCTAGTGAAAAGGGTAATGGATACTAGGGAAAGAGCTGCGAAGGTAAACGAGGCAAATAAAGAGAGGAAACTGTCAAAAAGAAGCACTGGGAAGGTAAGGTTAGTCCTTTAGTGTAGGTCAGTAGGTTTGGGTTTAAGGAAAGGCGTGGGGGTTGTAAGAATGACACCAATTTTTGGGTCCATTTAGAGTAAAAAAGATCACCTCAGGTAAATTAAGAAGTAGAAGGGGTCTGAGAAAGAGGCAAGCAGACAGTACATGCCGACCGCCTGATACCCTGCTTTGGATCGTGGATAAACCACCCTGGATGTGCTAAAAGGAAGCCGAGGGATCAGATAGAGGACTCAGATCTGGAGGACACCGACAAGTGTGAGGTAAAGGAGGCCAGGTAGATGGTTAGAGGAAGGGAACAGGGTCAGTCTAGAGAATTGCCTGACCACATTTCCATAGAACCTCAACCAGAATTACTTGTGGATGATCAGGTTGACCCAGACTTAATAGATCCTCAAGCAGCTGAAACTGAAAGGCCAAGCAACCAGTATTTCTTGCAAACTACAAAGACTTGCATGAGGAAGGCTGTGCCTGATGGGACCCTTCTTTGAAGGGGGAATAGTGTGACAGTCGTCACCTTGTATGATAGAATTATGCTAAGCTTGATAATTAGGGTAACCGTAATCCTCTCTTCAAAAGGATTACATGACACTTGTGTGTCCACACAAAGAAATAAGCCTTTTATCTTATCTGGTACAGAGGGTAGATTATCGCAAGCGATAATCTGTGGCACCTACTCCTACGAGGGAGTTTTGCGCCATCCCATTAATAACGACTGCTACGAGATGACAGTAGCAGTCGGGACCGACGGCTTAACGTGCCCTCCGAAGCACGGGGGGTTTCATGATGGAAAAGCTGCTGGGGATAAACGAGCCAGAGGCTGTCACCAACTGCTGGAACACCAGCTATGGTCAATCGGCAAATGGGTCAGACCAAAGTCCCCCAACAGCCGCGCCCCAAATAGCTGTCCCGCCAGCGGTGGCCCTCAAGCCCAGGCCGTCACCCAACCAGCAGCTGGCCGCGCCTGAAGTTGCTGAACTCCATCGATTGGCAAGCCAACCGACGAGACAACCAGGCCACGGCCACCCCCAAGAAATAAGCCTAATCGAGATTGGATAGGAGGGGCAGACAGAACCCCCAGCCAGAAACCACATGGGCCTGATCAACTGATGCACGTGGATTAAAACCCCAAAGGAGGAATCAGCAGTCATGCGTATGAAAGCCCCAACAGTGAGGAATGTGCATGAACAAAAGCCCCAATGACAAAAAGTGTGTATGGACGAAAGCAAATTTGTGTAGGCTAACCCAGGAAGAAAGCACGAGCAGAGCCCAGATAATACATGTAATTGTGCTTTAAAGAATGGGGTTTTGAACAGGGACTAATTTGGCACATAATAGAAACAATAATATACCATACAGTAAAGTTAGCTTGTTTTCTTTTCTTAGCGTTTTTATAATTTTTTCTGTATATTGAATTTTTTTTGCAGATGACTTTGTAATTTTTTGTGATACAAGACTTGTCTTTCCTATTACCTTGGATGTTCCAGTGGATTCGCAAATTTTTAGCATGGATCTCTGACCAATGCCGGAAGCTTTGTATGAAATTCTGTGGCAGCCACCAGGTGGCGATCCCAGTATTCACTGCGGGATCAGCTTGGGGTATAAAAGGACTCAGTTTGCAACAGGACCTGTGTTGAAGCTGAGCTCCCAACCAGCTTGGATCAAGCAGAAGAGTTCTCCAGCAGGCATGGGTCATGGGTGGGATCCAAGGTATGTAATTAAGGTAAAGGCATATGTACAATTTTTGTTTGCAAGTCTATCTTCTAAAACCTTCATAACTATGATTAATTCATATTTGTAGTGATCCTTTTGTTAGTACAATTTAAGTTAAAATATAACCTCTTGTTTGGGACTTACTATAGAATCACCTACTATAATGATTGATAATAATGACTGGAACCTTATGATTTAGTTTTGTTCTGGTATACTAAATCCTGTTTCTTTTACCAACTCTGATCAATCATGTTCATTTTCCGAACATTAACAACCCATCACATTACACTATAAAAAACCTACAGGAAAACTTTTGAACAGAGTACAACACGAATAAGCATCAATCAATAGGTAAAAAGTTCAAAAGGGTCTTAAAAAGAAAGTACTAATAGATGTTTCATTTCCAGGGAAGAGTGGAAGATATGAATCAGGCTTATCTAAGAAACCCCAAAAGGTGGGGTTTCCAGTTGCAAATTTAGCATCCCCAGAAGAATGGTTCCCAACTTTGTAAACATTTCTGCTTGTAGGTGTATGAAGTGCAGTTATCTCAAAAACTTCAACCAATGACAAAGCGCACCAAACATTTGATTGCAATGAGGTAGACTTTGCATTCCTTTCATGCGAAGTCTGTTTCAACAATTTCCTGTTTCTGGCAAAACACCATCTACTCATAAAACAAGAAACAGCCAAAATGTTAACATTTCGTATGGCCTTTTTCTTGGCCTACCACTTTGCAATTTCACAGATGTTGTTCATTGAGGTTTCGACCCGACAATGTTATTTACATTCTATGAAACCCTATGATGGTATGATGGTAACATGTTGCAATTCAATAAGTTCTGTTGAATGATCCATTTTATACCTATATGAGTCATAAATGTGTCCAGTAATAGATACGTAAATTTATAAGTATTTATAACCTAACCTAAATTAATAATAGGCATGTTTCTACTTATACAATCATGGCATCATAGATACGTAAATTAGGACATGTAATATTGTTTTGGAAGGACATCTGGAAGCTTTTTATCGCAATGTCCGACCGGCCGAAGCCCGTCACGAACAGCATGTCCATAAAGTGATGAGCTTTATCATAATCAAAATGGCATACGAAAGTAGACAAATTCATGTGTCCGAGTGCCCGATATGTAACAAATATTTTTTGGAGAAAGAAGATGGCGAAATACATATTGGGTGACATCAACAAACAAGGAATGAATACGAAAAAAAAAAAGATACGTGAAAAAAAATTATGTACGTACATAATTTTAAATTGTACTAACTTAAATGATGAGAAACCTTGCTGCAACACCATTTGTGAAACAGAATGCTCACGACCGCGCTGTCCATTAATGAACAAAGGGAAGTGAACGGCAGCCGACCGATCACTGACTGTACCATGTGATCTGCTGGTGACTAGTCAGACTTTTTAGACACACCCTTAAAATTCCTGTTTCTATACTCAAGTGGCTTAAAATAGGAATGAAAACATGGGTATTTAGCAAATTATCACATTGTCTACACAAATCATTTGATTCCGTCCCATTTATCAGAGTCACAGGTTTATTTATAGCCACAGACAATTTCTTAGTTATGGGTTGCTCACCCTCTTTTTGACCTCTTTTGATGCCTCCCTCTCTCCATGTGGTGTAACGTCACTTTTGCCTTAACCAGCTTGACAAGCAGAAATCCAAAGGAGTTAGGTTGGGTGATCTTTATGGAAGCTCCCTAATAGATGGATAAAATTCACTGGGTATTTTTCTTGGAATAAAATTAATACTTCAGGAATTGTAAAAAATAAATAGATTTATTTGGCACTTATGAGATACAGTACTTATTTAATATAAAAATGGAAGACAAACAATGAACACAATTAATCTCAAGCTATTATTGCACATGTGAATTCTATCTTACAATATTTACAAATGTAGCAAGAGATTCATGATAAAGATTCATTTACACAGCTGTGTCCTTATATACAATCAAACTTTCAGCAGAATCAGAAAATTGGCAACTAGCATTTGTAAACGGTTCCAGTGAATGAAGTACAGATGAAGTGAAAGAACAATCTGAAACTGAAATGCTTGATATCTCTGAAAACATACTTATTCTTTCTTCCCTACAATGGAAAAAAAAATTGATAATAATTAACATATAAAAATGCACATGCAAAATCGTTACACTGTATCCAAAAATTTAAAATACAACATCCCTTCAAATACTTTATGCTGTCATTACACAGGCCAACGATGAAAAAAACTTTTTGAATGAATTTGCCTTAATCTTGTGGTTTTTAGTGTATTGAATCCAAATCTGCTTTAAGAGGCATATACAACAGCTTCAGAAGAAATATTAGACAACGACCTTCACACAATTCTTTGTCTTGGGCCTCGCCATCTTGTCTTCTATCCAGACAAAAAGTCCTGCCATTTTCGCAACTTCATAACTCCTCTTTTGCGAGACACAACAATATCACTTTGATTAAAAGGTTTTCTTGGTTACTCTCAACACTGGCACGGGAATAAAGTCATTTGTTTTTAATCTATCAATTTATCCAGTCCATTTATTGCATATATTTTGCCTTTCACTCACACAATCAGAAGTGGAGCCAGCTTATCACTAATGCAGAAATTCTCTCAACATGAAAGTCTTTATGCATGATCATAACACAAAGCGGGATTTATACCGATATCCCTCCTTATTCGAGAAAATAGGATCCTCTGTAGCACCCAAAGGGAAAAAAGATTATTCCTTATTCTTACACAAAAATCAGTCTCCGATATCGATCCTCTATTTGGGTGGTACATGGACCATGTAAATGCTAAGTTTCAGCTTCTCAAAGCTACTTGTTCAGTAGTTACAGCTTCTTAAAAACTGGAGAAAATTTGTTGCGATAAAATTTTTGGACATGTTTGGAACCCACGGAAGCTAACAATATTGCTTTTTGACCTTTATTTGCGTAAAGAGCTTCTTCTCCACAAACAGCTGAACCAGGACTCAAAGTTTCAACATGTTGGCACCATCCGTTGAAGAGCAATACTGTAGCAAACTTGACAAATTATTCGTGACATGGCAAACGTGACTTCGACATAAGTAGCCCCAGCAGCCCAACCAAACAAATTATGGAACTGAAACTTTGCAGATGTTCATGTGGGACTTATATGCACAACATAAAAAAAATTTCTTTAAAATTGGAGAGGGTCATGCAGGAACCATATCTGAATTTAGGCCACTTAATATGGAATGACCCTATTGAACAATTTAAATAATGGCATTATCATATGGTCATGGAAAGGAACATCGATGTTAATCAATATATCTTTAAAGATGTATCCAAATACATGTATGTCTATATAGCCTATTTTATCAACTATTATATATATCAACAATCTATATAAAAGCAAATGTATACAAATAAGCTCTAGGTGTAAAGTTTCATCATCGTATTTAATAAAATAAAACAGAACGATTCTCTATAACTCCAATTCAGAGGTGTCTGTGGAGTTTAATCTGAAGTTATTGTAGGAAAATGCAAATACTTTAACGAACAGTGCTCACATGCACCTGTTACGACGTTGAGTGCATAACTCAGAAACTAATCATTGGAATTCGATCAAACTTCAACGGTATACAGAGTTTAAGTACCCTATTATTCCTCCAAAATTCATTATTCTAGGCGTTGCAGAACCTGAGTTATTAACTTGTTGATCTTGGTGGTGGCATTTTTATTTCTGTTCATATCTCAGTTAGGGTTCAAATTTGGACCCACATTGTATTAAAAGAAAATATTCATTCTAATCACCTCTGTCATTGCTTACAGTTATACACAGTTTTTCAGAATCACTCTGTATAGATATACATGTATTTGAATACATCTTACACAATGTCCACCCATCGATATTGTTCCACAGCCTGATGGAGTGTGCATCACACAAGAACCCTACCACCAGCTTGCAACAACTTGAATCCTGACTCATCGGACCAAGCTATGTATTTCCAGTCATCTAAGGTCCAATGAATATGGTCATGAGCCCAGGCGAGGTGCATCCTCCGATGGTGAGCTGCGAGTAAAGGCATTCTTGTCAGTCTTCTGCTGCCATAACTCATGACCAAATTCCACTGCACTAACTACAGACATGTTTCTAATGCGCCTCTCATTGAATGTGGATGTTAATTGATGTAGTGACCTGTGTCTGTTACGAAGGACCTTTCTGCTCAAATGTTACCGGCCACGAGCATTTAGTAGCCATGGTTGGCCACTGTGCTGTCCATGGTGGGAGGTAATACCTGAAACTAGGTACTCTCTGTACACTCTCTGATGCTATGGATCGAGGAATGTTAAATGCCCGCACCACTTCAGGCAGTGGTATGCCCCATGCGTTTAGCTCAAACTGTCATTCCATGTGCAAATGATAATTTTTGTTGTGCAGCCATAATAGTCAAAATTGACAAAACTAATACTGCTCTGCCTATTTATGGCAAATTTACGTGATGCAAACGACACCCGAAAACATGCATATACGTTTCCATAATTTTTGGTAGTTCAGTGTATTTCAACAAAGACTGAACAGGAACCAGGGAAAAAGCTGGCAAACTATAAAGATGTGATACTTGTCAAGTTCCAATGATGACACCATATAACACAATCAAAATCTAGCCAAGAACATAATATAGCTGAAATTTTCAAATGCTATCTGATTAATATGAAAGCATTAGTAATACGAGGTGCGATCATATAGTTCCAGGACTGGTTGCGCATTTCACCAACAAATGGCAGCACAAGTCCACAAATACAGTAAATTATAAATTGGCTTTTCAAAGGATTTTGTTTCATGTGCATGGACTGAGAAAATACTGCTATTGTGGCTATATGTGTGAGGTCGTCTGCGATTTTATCATGGACATTTGAGAACGAGCAATTTGAGGAAGGATGTTTGACAAAATCGACCAGATCTGTAGCGTGAAAAAACTGGATGCTCCACCACAACAATGCACCTCTCACAGAGCTCTCCTCACGTGAATTTCTTTAGAAACACTACACGATCTCGCTTCCATGCCCATCCTACTCACCAGACTGGCTCCTGCAGACTTCGCCCTCTTTTTGAAAATGAATATCTGTGTTGAAAGGTCACAGTTTTGCTAAGACTGAACAGATCCAGTGCGAATCGCAGAAAGTGCTTGACTAGTTTCAACAAAAAGACTTCCAAGGACACATTCCTGAAGTGGCAGGAATGTTGGACTCATTGATGGCTTCGCAAGAGGACTATTTTAAAGAGGACCCTGTGTAACAGTATTAAATAAAGTACTTTCTCTTTAAATGAACCAGTCCAGGAACTTTTTGATCGCACCTTGTTTTTATTTGAATTGTAATTTAAACGTATTATTATTATAAAGGTCTTATATTTCTTTGAAATAAAATGGAATACTAAAGCATAAATTTCAAATCTCTACTTCATGATCATTAAAACAATTCGGGTATTTTTATTTCATCCAATCAAGTTATTCTTGGAAAGAAAAAAATTAATAATAAACCCTTTTTAAGCACTTACTCGTCATCTTTTGATTGCCATAATTCAGGTTTCGTAAGGTTCCCTTGTAACTTAAGGATTTCAACACAATGTTCCTGAACTGATGCCAAATAGATGGAATGATTATCCCTAGCAGATCCTAAATAACGTGGACCGGCAATGTCCAGAAAAGCATTTTTATTTTTACTGAAAATAGTATATTAAAAAAAAAAAAAAAAAATCTATCAATTAGTCATCAGTTTATTAACCAGAAAAAATGGATGTTAATTAGTAAACAAACTTATTTCTCCTTACAGTTTATCTTTTGTTGCTGAGATTTCTATCACTTCCAAAGAATTCAAATGAGTAATAAATAAATAAGGTGCCCGAAAAGCTTGATATCAAAAATGGAAGTAAATAAGTAAGTAAATTTGCAATCATTTTAAGATTTTATTAAAGTACAGTGAATTAATTTTGTTCATACCAAACGCTAATGGTAGACGAGTCCATTTGAAATCTCCTTTCCTTGTTCGTCGTCCATAAATATCTACAAATACTCCAAATTCTAAAAAATAAAAGTCCAACATTAAATTTTTTTTCTGAAATAACTATAATAAGTGAGACAGTAAGGATATGTGAATATTGGTCATGAAGTCCTTACAATCATCATAAAGTCCAGGTGCAGCAGTGAAACCACCATTGCAGTCTATATACACATTTCTGCAGAAGTGCCCAAATCGATTTAATCCATGTTGTATTGTTTCCAGTGATCAAATCCAAGAAATATTGAGCCACATGACAACATATCTAATTTCTCTTTGGCACTGTGCATCATTAACACACCTCGGAACACTCTTCTGATGTACGATGATAGTGTCTACCATATAGGACTGTGGCCAAAGTGTATGCATAACCCCTCTCCTCCCTGCTCTGGACAATCTTCCATCACCAAGGAGCTGCAATTTGTGCGGTAGAACAGATCATGCATAAAGTCCATATGCACCATGGCAATCTTTGTATATCTCGCATATAGAACTCATTATAGAGAACGCAACTTACCACTAAGCTTTTCTGGCGCTAGCATCTTGAAATTCAACATGTTATGGGCGATTATGAGGATTTTACCACGTTAAACTCACATAGGAACTAATCGGTTTGCGGAGATGGGTGCAAAATGGTCAGCTTTTGTTGCGTACCAGCAATAAAGCAGGACGCAATACTAAAACTCGTTTTCATCCCTTTCCAAAGAACAAACGCCACGAACCCTAACAGCTGGTTCTATTTTTAAACACTAGAGTGGCGCTACTTTTAAGCGGGTGTTACGGTGGGAACCCTAACAGCTAGTTCTATTTTTGAACACTATAGCAGCGATACTTGTAAGTTGCGGTCTCTTATACAAAGGCAATTTAGGTGCCACATTACCTCACTTCATTCCAGAAAGAGCACCACAGAGAATTATCTGTCAACCTTATGGGTTAAGACCAGCTCAGTGCAGATTTTTTTAACAGCCTAGTTACAATTGATATATAACACTTTGTATAACTATAACCATAAAACAAAGATGCAGAGCAAGGAAGGCATGCTCAGATTTTTTGTGGATCCCAAGGGGCACCACTGACTGAAAGGACAAAATCACAGGTATGTACTATCCCACTGATTACAGTATGCCATAAAGGCCAAGTAGTGCAGACAACTGTTCAAAACAGTTCTGCTCTTGCAAGAAAATGCCTCCACACATGCAACATAAGACAATAAAACATACAGGATGAATACAAAAGTCTGAACCACCCCTTTTATTTTTTGAACCGAAGCAGATATGTCAATTTTGATGAATCCAATGAATAGGAAGTTGTAGGTGGCCTATCCCTTGGTGCACTTTTCATCATCCCAAATATGCAAATTAGGACACATTCAAAATTTATCTCAAAAACCGTAAGGGATAGAGAAAAAAACCCAATTGCAAACTTGTTCAGCATAAAAAAACAAACAAAACAAAAGAAAATCATCCAAATCGGACCAACCAATCACCCACAATCACGTGGTGAACTGTTTGTAGCTTACAAACAGTCACACTGCACAAGGAAAACTGAATGTTGATATTTCCACCATGTAAAGCATGCAAATCAAAAAATTAACATACACACATTCACTTTCATGCGGAAAAGCAAATAAAAGGCATGTTTCAGCACACAGTAGACAGAACAATTCCAGGATGGCAATCTACACTGTTCCGGAAATGGTCAACATGATCTTCTGCTTCAGAGAGGCAAGGAGAAACTTACATGCTGCAGTTAGGTTGTATCGAGACAGATACCTTAACGAACGCCATCCATCTCGTCAAACAATGCGTCACATTATTCAAAGATTCAAGGCTACAGGGAATGTTAATGCAGAAACGAGGACGACCAAGAGCACAAGGCGACGAGGATACAACAACACTAGTTCTGGCTGCAGTTGCTGCAAATCTTCACACAAGCAGCAGAGCAATTGCTGCAGATGTTGGGTGCCATCAGAGAACTGTTCTCAACATTCTACACGCACCTCTTTTTCACCCATACCATATTCATTGTCACCAGGAGTTACTGTCATTGCATTATGTTGCTAGAGCCGCCTTCTGCAACTGGTTACTTACCTGCCTGGATGACAATCCAAACTTCATTCAAGAGGTGTTGTGGACAGATGAAGCCCAATTCACCAGGGATGGAGTTATCATTGGGCAGACGAAAAACCCACGATGTCTGCGAGAAGCAACTCATCAAGTGAACTGGAGAATCAATGTGTGGTTTGGATTGTATAATGACACTGTGGTTGGACCGTATTTTTACGATGGAACACTGACTGCAGAATGCTACCGGGCTGAAATTCTCAACGTGGTAGTCACAGACTTCATTGACAATTTGCCATTGGTCTCGTATCAGCGCACGTGGTTTCAGCATGATGGAGCTCCTCCACATTACAGGTTGGTCGTTCGCGAGCGTCTAAGTGAGATGTTTGGACAACAATGGATTGGCCGAGGAGGACCAGTTCGTTACCCACTCCACTCCCCTGATTTTACACCACTGACTTTTTCTTGTGGGGATACCTGAAGGACAAGGTTTATGCTACGCAGCCCGCCTCACTGGAGGATCTGGTTCAACGAATCCAGGAAGCGTGCCGAGGAGTGACACCAGCGCATGCTTGCCGATGTTTTGGTGTCAGTTAGGTTCCGTACCCAATTGTGTTATGGTGCCCATGGTCATCACATCGAGCATTTTGTTGATTAACTTTTTTTTTTAAACTGTTTGAAGTAACTTGCTTGTGCAGTGTGACTGTTTGTAAGCTACAAACAGTTCACCATGTTGTTGTGGGCGATTGGTTGGTCCGATTTGGATGATTTTTTTTTTTGTTTTGTTTGTTTTTTTACGCTGAACAAGTTTGCAATTGGATTTTTTTCTCTATCCCTTACGGTTTTTGAGATAAATTTTGAATGTGTCCTAATTTGCATATTTGGGATGATGAAAAGTGCACCATGGGATAGGCCACCCACAACTTCCTATTCATTGGATTCATCAAAATTGACATATCTGCTTCGGTTCAAAAAATAAAAGGGGGTTCAGACTTTTGTATTCACCCTGTTTATGATATCAGAAATTTCTTCCCCTGCTCATGAATGAAGAAGACCCTGCATGGACACTATTTTTAAGGAGGTCAACTTTGAGACAGAACAGTTCACAAACAGAGAGCTTTTACAACAAGGGACTCCTACAGCTAATTTTTCACAGGGAAAAGTGAATGGCCCTGAATGGGACATATGTAGAGAATACTGATCACTCTTTCACTGAGAATGTCCGAGACTATCTTCCGTCATGGTAATTGTAAGGTTTTCATGAAATCTTAGGGTGCGTATACATCTGGCAAGTCGCACGCAAGCTAATTGTGCGGCGAGGCAAATTCACCATATTTATACGGTCTCAGCGAGCCACCCTCGAGTCGCTCCACTCGGGCTCACAACGATCCATTTCTTGTCAGTCTTTCCGACGAACTCAAAGGGGCTCGCCCTCCCTAGTTAGGATGGGTTTGTAGCAGACTCGCTGAAAAACCCAATAAATCTTCTTGTTCTGGCGGGAAACTCCATGACCACCCGTCGAGCAACCCCCTCTAAAATAAAGTCCGCGACAAAATTAAATGGAATAAGTTCACTGGCTTAATTGTCAAATAACAAATTAATTTAATAATGTAATTTTAGAATTAGACTTATGAAATAAAGATTAAAACATTTATTTGCAAGCTAAATTTCCTTGACAAACAAGAGCGACAGTTATGCGTAGAAGGGAAAACCCCTTTTTGACTATGTCTTCAAATTGTGTGATTTTTGCATCGAAATTATTTAAAGGAGAAATTCTATACAATTTGGAATTTTTTCTCTCAACTAAGAAGAGACTGTTTATTCTCCAATCAGTGCTCCTAACTCATCTTATTGTTACAGTAGAACCTCTCTAATTCAAAAACCTCTGTAAATCAAATTTTTTTTGTTCCCTTGGAAAAAAAATCCATTATTCGAAACCTCTTTAATTCGAATTCCCTTGAGATTCAAATTAAAGAGGTTCGACTGTATCAAGTTATGTTGTCCAGTTAGGTTAGGTAAGGTTAGGTAAGGTTAGGTTAGGTTAGGTTAGGTTAGGTGTCTTTCAAACTTGCTTTTTTTCATTTTCTTTTTTTTTCTCTCTCTCTCTCTCTGTAAAGATCGCATAGATTTTATGAACCTCTCTATCAACATTTGTTAAGTCCGAATCAGTTGCAACTTGATGGGCTGGCGATCTTGGCCAATACAAATTCTAAATAACTATTGCAAGCTTGTGTATGAATCTCCTGTTCCTAGAAACCGTCAAGTGACGGCTAGCCTGTCATGTCAAAAAATATTGCAATTAAATTTAATTCACTCCTTAAACAAATTAAATTTTTCAATTATAGACTCACCTGTCTTGAATTGAGATTGGCCGCCGAAAATGGGTTTCTTGTTTACAGATTTTTAGCCCTATTTTGGTTAACAAATTTTCAAAAACGCGTGGGAGTCATTCGGATAAAATTTTTATATTAACCGCTGATGTTCTGCATCTTTAAATCTGTTAATAGTTTGGAACCCGTCCGTTTTTTATATAATGCTGTACGCCACCATCGTCGAGGCTTCCTTTTTTTTCTTCTATTAAATTGGCCATGATTATTAGCATAGCAGAACTGCAAATCAATGCTGTTAATTCTGCGTTTCTAGCCATGGTGTATCTCCATCCACAACAGACTAGAACTGAGGCAAAGCAAAAAAATTTACCCAGGAATGAGGGAGAAGAGGGAGTTATTAAGTCAGTAAGTAAACAAAGTTCCCCCCTCTTCATTCCTGGGTCACTCCTTTTCCCCCTCTTCCAAGACCTTGACAGCTCAAAGTCCACTCGTCTCATCCACAGATCGCAGTTTACTGGTTGTGAGCTCGCTGACCACATAATCTTGCCTCAGGCAAGAATTCGACTCATCAGAGGCTTGACTCGCCAGATGTATACGCACCCTTATAAGTAAATGCAACATATTTAAAAAAAAAAAATACAATTTGAACATGATAAAAGAGAAGTGTACTTTTTAAAAGCTTGATTTTGCAAAAATTTATATAGAAAAGTGAGTAAGTTTTGCTTGGTTAATTGGTTTGGTATTGTGCGGTGTTATGTGGTGCAGTGTGGTATTGTATGATATGGTATGGTGTAGTGTGATATGTGAAAATTTCTTTCCTTACATTTGGAAGTTTTTGCTTAAATTTTTTTATCATTGTCTGCAACATTTCCAGGCTACCATTGTCAATGAAAGAAAACGGCCGCATCACAGTAAAAGGCACAAACTGTCAGGTATCCTGAGCTTAAGCCTGAAAACAGCAGACTTTATCACAAGGCGGCACCACATTCGAAGAGAATGAAGTCATGACGTATGCAGTTTCTGAACACTGGTTCTATGCTGAAAAGACACGGAGAAGGCTGATCAGGTGCCTCCAATGAAAAGGTGGTGATCAGTAGACAAGCACTTGAGCAAAGTCCACAGACGTGCTTCAGGGGAATTAGATGCAAAAAAATGGCTGTGCATAGTATTGTCTGTAAATGTTAAAATTGTTTATAAGGTGTGTTAATAAATTCCAGGACTGTGCGTGCAGTGAGCAAATGTGAACGTATAGGAACATGTCACTACTCGAACCTTATTGCACATCCAACCACATTTGGTGCCGATTCATATATTTTTGTTGCTTTCAAAATTTACTGCATAGAGATTTAGTATCTGTGCAATTACGTATTTTTTTAAAGAATATTTTGAAAAGACAGTGTACTTTTCAATGGAATACTAAATAAAGTTCACGCAACAGACAGTTTTAATCATGATGGTTGCAACAAGTTTAAATTACAGTATGTTCCCGTAAAAATATGAGAACGAAAGTGGAATATTTAACATTTATAATTACCATGTTAATGTAAATATAAATTTTTAAATTGTACTTTATAATGTAAAAATAAATTGTTATATTGACATGAAATTTTTAGTTATTTTGACAACCTTGTATATATTCTTAGTTAGTTAAGCCTAAGGTGAAATATATCTAACTCACCATGAAAACAAATTAAGAACTCCTCTGGCTGATTAGGTAATGAAATAAGAATCACAGCAACAGGAAAACTATTAAATTTTAAGCTTCCATAAATGGCAAATGCTAAAGATGTATCAGATGCATCCAGAAATTCTTTATAAAAAGATAAAATTAATATAAGAAAAAAATATATATAAAAAAATGGTAGGAAATAAACAGTCATTTTTTTCAACTCTTCCTTACCTTCCACATTCATATTTTTCAACTCTATTTCAAAAAATTTATCTGCACCAACTATAACTGAATGGTTAGTGAACAGAATGCAACTGCAAGGTTCTGAAGATATCAATTGCTATTAGAAAAATAAAAGTACAGAAAAAATTTAATTCTCACTTGACAATGATTTTGTTCTATTGAGTATTTTCTTGTAATGAAAAAGAAATATCAATGACTCAAACCTTGCACAAAACGAAGGTATTCACATCTTCATGCCATTTCAATATATTCACTTTATCGGCAGTTGCTGCACAAACGTAAGTTGCATCGTTTGGCTGAGAAACTTCAAACAAATGGCAGCAGGTAATGTTTGACACAGGCTGAATAGCAGTCCTTGGGAATTCAGCTGACAAAGACGTCAATATCAGCAAGAAGGTTGATAAATTTATTTGATTTAAAACTCGCTCATTTTCTAGAAGAAAAGCAAAATAAACTCTTTTCTTTATCATATAGCCTTTTTATGCATCAAAATGAAAATTCTTTATCATTTGTATAAAGGCATAAACCATAAGGAAAAACAAGCCCTTTAGGCCCTTAAAAAATATTGGCCCCCTTGCCTGAAAACGTGTTTCAAGGGGATATGTAGCCACATCTTACAAGGGGACTGCACGGACATGTAATTATGGATTGGGTTGAAATTTTAGGAGGTCAATCTACAACATTAATATTCCTACTGTGTAAAAGAATTTGAATCAATGGCCTTTCGTTTCGGAGAAAAAAATAAAATATTTTACGTTTCTTACTGTAGTGCCAGATAAGCCAAGTGGGAAGAAAGATATACAACTTAACAGCGGTAGCACAGTGGTTAACGTCAGGCTTTGTGGATTTACTGGTCCGGTTTCAATTCCTGTAGTATTGAAATTTTTTTCATTTTTTCCCATTTATTTATTTTTTTTTTGTTTTTCGCCATTATTATTTGTTTGCACTTTGCATAATAACATTCACATATATAAGCAATGTCAATATATATAAGTAAAAAAAAAAAAGAAAATAAATAAATAAATAAAAAATGCAAAATGCGTTGTACAATATTTTCATGGATGGTCATTGCTGTGGCGTGTGAAATGAAAAAGAAACAAGAAAGAAACAATCGTCACTGCCACATCACGGATCGTCACTGACCATCCGTGAAAATATTGTACAACTCGTTTTGCATTTTTTTTGATCTGTGACGTCGCTTATGTATGTAAATGTTATTGTGCAAAGTGCAAACAAATAATAGTGGGGGAAAAGACAAAAAAATGAAAAGGAAAAAGAACGGACAAAAAACAAATGAAAACAATGTCAATACTACAGGAATCGAACCTGGACCAGTAAATCCACAGAACCTGACCGTTAACCATTGCACCACCGCTGTTAGGCTGTATGCCTGTTTTCACACTTGGCTTATCTGGCGCTACAATAATAAACGTAAAATATTTTATTTTTTGTCTCGAGAAACGAAAGGCCATTGATTCAAACCCTTTTACACAGTAGCTATATTAACGTTGTAGATTGCCCTCCTAAAATTTCAACCAAATCCGTGATTACATGTTTGTGCAGTTCCCTTGTTAGTTTAAATAGGGTAGTTTTGCTAAAGAAAGACTACTTTTTTAGATTTACTATTTCTAGAAGGTGGTACCATGATCTTTGTCTTTGCTATAAATTTCATAATCCAAGACACTACGGTCCTCCTAGTTATAATCAACATAAGCCCTTTAGAGTTTCAAGATTGAATCCCACTAAGTGCACAACACTGGTGTTTTTGGCTGCTTGTTCAATTCCCAAGCAATCTTTATATCTTGGTATCGAATGAATCTTAAAAGGCAATTAAAATAATCCTATATAGCTAATTAAGCCTTTATAATACTATCATCCATTAGAAACTGTGATAATGAGTCGGTGAGACCAAGATAAACATTTCGTTGCAGTGAAGCTGCAGGTCTCGAAATAATTTCTAAAATCAGGCTACAATATTTTGTATAATAATATTCAACAGTTGAAATAATTTGCAAGTAAAGTTATCCTATTAATGTAAGATTTATTCACAAATGCAATATATAAAGCAACGAAACAATAAATCCACTCACCAGATAAGAGCAAAACACAATTAAGAGCTTCAATAATTGTGATCTGAAATACACAATCAATCCCTTCAATCTTCTTGAGATCTCTGCATTCATCGTTTAAGTGGACAATGAATAGACCTTCTTCTGCACCCAAGAGCAAAATCTATAAAAATGGGAAGATGATGCAATAATCAATAGGATGCACCAACAAAAATTAAAATAAAAAATCTTTTGTAATAGGCATACATCATTTGAGTGCTGATAACAACAATTGATATCCAACTTCTGCTCATCTTTAAGGTGGACAATAATAGACCCAAGCAGTTTCTAAAAACAAGCAAAAAAAAAACAAAAAAAACCAAAAAAAAACCTGCTTTTTCTTCAATATTATTGTATTATCGGCTTCTAAATATCAAATTAATTATAAGCATTTACCGCATCTCGCTGAACTTTTCTACCATACAGTTTAACAATTGCCTCTAGAGATGATACCAACGTTTGTTTCATGGTGAAACTTGATGCCATTACATACTGTGTCCTAAAAGGATTTTATCTTTAAAATATGCTTCTTTCTTAACGTGAAATGTTAGTAACAAATAAAGTAAGACGAGAAACCACAATTCCACGTATGAGATTTTTAATCTGGAGCCATGTATGTATAGTAAAACTCCATCTAACCTCTCCCTAACTGCGATTGGTCGGCCTTCTCACCCTGCTATGATTACATTGTTACTTGGTTTCCTGGACAATCCACAACATAGATTGTTAAAAAACACAAACAAAAATAAACTTTCAACGTTTTATGACGAACAGGATTAAAAATAATAATTTTGGACACACAAAAGAACTCCCAAAAATTTTCTCTTCTATCTCCCATGATGCACCAGCAACGTCATCGGCCATTTTTTTTTGTGGCGAGCCTGATCTAATTGCAGTTCAGAAGGTGAACTTTTGTTTTAATAGACAAAGTTTAACTAGCTCATTATTATGTTTTATTAAATATGCATTTAGGGGCCATAAAAAAATTTATGAATTGCATTTCTTTATAAAGAAAACAAAAGAACTAATTGGTCATAGCGCTTTCAGCACGATGTCGCGTTGTGATTAGACTTCGACCAATCGGAGTTAGGGAGAAGATAGAGAGAGAGCTTCACTGTACATTTCAAAGACCCTGTCCACTTCATCAGCACGTGTACTTCAGTGTATGGTGTGTACGTTGATGAAGAGGACAGGGTCTTCAAAATGTACATCCGTGGTTCCAGATTAAAAATCTCTTTTGTGGAATGTGGTTTCTCGTTTTATTTTGTTTGTTACTACCGTTTGCCCACAGTTTTTGGCATTATAAATACAAATGTTAGATAAATACAAACCTTCCAGGCCAACATGTCGTAAATGGATTTGCTTCCAATTTTAGAATTAATGGGAGATCGCTTTTGGCTGTATTTGCTAGTTCTGTGGAGGAAATAGCACTGTGAACAATGACTTCTCCGTCAGCTGGACAAAGTTCAAATACATCAGAAGGACTTTCATTTACTCCATCATCTTTTGTATAAAAGCACAATCGAGTATCTTCTATACACGCATATGCATTTTCCCAAGAAGCCTTGCCTTTCCTTTTTAAATTTTGCAAAGAGTAACAAAAACAAAGTTCAAAGATTACTAAATTTTTGCAAATAAAATTACCTGTTAACAGCCAGTTGTACCAACATCGATTAAAAATAACTATTCGTTAAATTCCCAGTTAAAACTGTTTCTGTTGCACAGAGCATAGTTAGGACTTAACCAGACGTAAGCAGTTTATCTTGATCATTGGATGACGACTATCTAGCTTCATGGTTATTTTCATATATTTTCAATAATTGGTTAAACTAATTATTAAACAGCCAAATGGAAAGGCTAATTGAATAAACTAATTGGATAAATTAATTGCTTAATCTAATTGGATAAGCTAATTTACCAAACGGCTATTTCAAAGGTATAATCGGGAGAAGGAAATATTACGCACCCTAGACTTGAACCAGGGACCATACCTATCAAATTATCAGGGCGTGGAATTTTTCCTTCCCTTTTCAATTTGTAATGAAACAGCTACAGTATTTGGATAAGTTAATTATTAAACAGCTAATTGAAAACCAGCCATGATAATCGTAAGTTGTTGGAGCAATACTAACTAATCAGTTATGCTTACTCATATTATATCCAGTTAGCTAGTAGCTATGGCTGGCGCAACACTTCCCAATTAAATGACTATACTTCGTCCAACGAAAGTTGGAGTGGGCGTGTCCAGTTAAACTTCCTATTTCAATTGTTAGACATTGTTGATTCTACTTTGGCAATAATGTCTAACAATTGAAATAGGACGTTTAACTGAACACACCCACTCCAACTTTCATTGGACAGAGTATAACCGAAAGTTAGAATTAGGACCAATCGTTAACTAACTGAAAGTTAGAGTTGTTTTAACTGACATTGGTGCAACCGGCCATAAGAAGAAAAAATAATTTATTATTATTATTACAATAAAATTTTAACCCATCCTCGAAAGTGATTGACGTCTTGTCTGATACCACCTTCAGAGTTATTTCTGCTCTTTCTTAGTGATTGTCGGAAATGCTGCATATAACCAACTGGTAACCCACAAGTGTTTAATATAGCTGAAGAACATTTGGGGTGAACTATTATTCCACATTCTAGTTGAAAAGGAAAAAAAAATTAAAAACACAATTTTTTTTTATTTTCATTACACACATTTTGTATAGACAATTTCCCCTATTTATCTATTTCTTTTCAAGAATTATGGATATCCAAATTTTAAGAGAAATTTATCCTATTCTACCATTTCAAGGTGATAAAAAGTTTACTTCCACACCTGCACACTTAGCAAGTTTCCTTCCGAAATGAATGGTATCCAAGCACGCTGAACATTTCATAGCTCTCATATTAAGATCACTTTCATATCTATGAGGAATTTTGTGTCTCATCCGTTCCTTTATTGGCTCCAAGCTTTCAGATTTATGGCTAATATTAAAAAGGCATTAGATCTACATTAAGATTAATGGTCTAATGAATTAAGAATAAAACTGAAAACTCCCAAACCTCACCTTATCCTGGGAATATTTTGGTTCCCTGGTGACTGGGTAATAGCTGACAACATCGAATCTGCATTTGGCATTGAAGATGAGATCATTGTTGATACTTTAGGAGTAGAGTGGGCTTCAGCTAAAATAAAAATAAAACTATTTAAAGTGATAAATCATATTTAATTAAAAATAATAAATTTTTTAATTTATAAAAACATTAACCAGATCGTGAAATAGGGCTGAAAGCTTTCCTTAAGGAATGATCTCTTGCATATTGCAATTGCGACTCTTGAAGTGGCGTAAAATCAGGAGTTTTAACAGTACGACCAAACAGTTTCTCTTGTAATGTCTATTGTAATATGTACATATTAAGAATTAGCTCTTAATTTTTAATGGTTGTAAAACTTCATTATCACTACTCTTACTACTACTCCTACTATACTACTACTACTACTACTACTACATGAAGATTTAAGTGTTCATTGTAAAATAAAATCCCACAAACTGGAATTCATCATAAAATTTATTTAGATGTCCAATTTTTGTTTCTTTTTTTGTACAATATACATATATACAATTTACTGTGTATAAAAGTATAAATAAAATATTTTATATAAATAAAAATCTGTAGCACAAATAAACATATTAAATATGTTTTATACACATTTTTTACATAGCAAAAAAAAAAAGTAATAATAATAAATAAATGTAAATTTATTTAAAAAATGTAAAATTATTAAAAAATAATTATCTACATAATTAAGAGCAAAACTATTACACTTGTAAACCTAAAGGTGAATAATAAAGATTCTCCTCTGTCCTTTTTAATTTTTCTTTTTTCTTTTTTTTTTTTTTTAAAAAAAATTAAAAACATTAAATGTCAACTGCCTTTATTTTTAAAAATATATTGTTCACCCAAGCCCTTTCCCAGTTATCCTTCATCAATTGTCTATCAGCACTTGCCCACCTTCTTTTTTTTACTCATAGTTTCAGTTTTCTGTTGAAGGAAATTAATGAGTTTGCTTTGTTGGCTTAAAGTACTTTTCAGTTTCATCACTTCTACTTCATGGCTTGACTGAAATTAAAATCAAAACAAAATAAAAAGTCAAATAGATTGGATTTTATTTTTCCTACGATTTATTTTAATGTGAAACAAATGAAAAACCTGAAATGCATCTAATTCATCTTCAAGCTGTTCATTTCGTATTTGGGAAGCTTCACACTTATCAATAGCCTCTTCCAATCCTGCAGCCAACTTGAATTTCTCATCACGTAAATTTTGAACACTTGTCACAAGTGCCGATGTCTCCTCCTTAAGCTTGGCATTCTCCTCTTCCAAATATTTGTTTTTACATTGGGCATTTTGTAAGGTAATTTCAACGAGGGAAAGGCTCTTTTCACGCTCATTCAACTGAAAAAACAGATATAGTCTTTCACATTAAAAAGCAGAGGAGAAAGCACAAATTAGGGAATTCATTGCAAAAATAAAATTACAAACCAATTCATTGTATTCTGATGTTGCAGATTTCTGCTCGTAAAGCCTCTCTTTAAGCATCTTAGCTTCACTATTGAAATAAGCATCTTTTTCACTAATCTTTTCTTCCAATTCTTTTATTTTGTTTTCTGCCTTCTCTCTAAAATTAAAAAAAATACTATTAATAAAAACTTGTTTTTAAATATTATAGGTACTCTTATTAATAATAAAATAATGGCACTAGTAAAAATCTATAATGACAGAAAGAAAAAAAATAAATAAATTCTGCAAGTTTTACTTTTTAAAATAAAAAGAGATGAAATTACTTTCTGAACTTTTTCAATACATTTAGTCCCCAAATGGTATCTCTTGGTCATCCATAATTATAGGAGAAAACTTAATGCATTTATACGTTAACAGACCACTATTTCACAAGTTTCAGAAGGGCAGTCCGCCCTGCCCTGTTTTTATTCCGCCCTGCCTTGTTACAGCACAGGATTATGTCAGTATTCTGGCCAGCATGGAAATTGCTCTAGATCTTAAAGGTTTGCAGTAACAGTATTGTTTGAGATGACTGTATCAAAGAAGATGATACTAAGCAAAATTAGTTACTTTCCAGTGAACATAGAGCTTTCCACAAATTAATGTCCTTACCATTTATGAAAGACTAAATGCAAAAATTATTCATTTGTTCATTAATTTCCTTTGCATCAAAAATAGATTGTTAAGACTACAGCTTCAGATAAAAGGAGGTTATATCAATGTGAAGAAGTAAACAGTGTGTATGTTGACCAAGCATGAAATGAAGAATTCCTCCAAATTTTAAGGTAATGAATCTTAAATGTTTTTCAAGATTTTCATGGTGTCATTTTTTTCGTAGAAAATGGCCACCCTGCAAATTTGTTGATATGAACAGAGATATGGGTCAATATTGGAAGGTGTTTGACTATATAAATATCATGGTGATCAAATTGTTCCAAACACATCAAAGGTGATAGATATTTCCAACAGATGCTATTTAATTGGATTTGAAAGTAGAGAAGCACAATAAAGAATTTTCCATATCTCAACCCCCCAATTAGCTTGGGATAATTTTGAACAAGGAATAGATTTGTGGATCTACCATCAAAAGTATGTGAAGCATAAGAGATGAAATTCATATTCTAATTCGATTTTAACGTAAACAAAAAATTGGACATCATTTTGTGAACATCTAGAAAATAGACGATATATTCTTATTAATAAATCATAGATATGATCCAATTTAGAAGGCGAGACCAGAAAGTTTGTTGAACGACTTGGGAAAACAAACAGTTACAGGTATTTCAGAGATCATATAGGTGTGGCACCAAAGATTCCCCGATTTTAAGAGTACCGTAAATAAACATCTTGGAAACACAGATCAATAGAAGAATGTAACATATGGTGTTTATTTCGAAAGCTGTAAAAATCTGATATAGAAGCTTCAAAATTAGTTCAAATGTTGCTGACAAGTGGTACTGTATGTAGCGTGTACGCTAAAATTAATCATTTCTTGAAAAATGGCAACATTGTCCGGAAAAAAACATGTGAATTATGCGATGAACTCTATCACCAGAACAGCACGAGCTTTGACAGTAATGATGAGGACATCTGGAGGTACTCTGTCTGATGGAGGACCTTTCATCATCTCAAATATGTAAATTAGGACACATCCAAATTCTATCTCGAAAACCGTAAATCGGCCTCGGTGGCTCAGCAGTTGCGTGATCGCCTCTGATGCCCAAGTACGCGGGTTCGATCCCGGCAGAGGACGAGGATTTTTCAGGGGAAAATCCTGAGATCACGCACTTCCTTCGGAAGGTAAGTAAAGCCATTGGTCCCATGTAGTCGTTTGCCGGCTGCATGTTAAAGAACCCTTGCGAGGCAAAATTTGCGGCCCCTATAACGCTGTCCTGAAATGACCATAGCAGTTGAAAAGGACATTAATACCAAACCAACCGAAAACCATAAGAGATACACAAAAATTCCAATTCCAAATAAAACAAAAAGTGAACCTTAATAAAAATGTGTTTGTCACTAGCTTTTAGAGAGGGTGATCGTGTAAAATTGTCATTGGCTTTGAAGTGAGTTTCCTCTGAGCCATTCACCAAGTGCTCAAATTTATGAAGACTGCTTTTCTACTAACTGCTACTGCTTATTTCAGTATCCTGATTTTTTCCCCTTGTAACAAAACCAAGTGAATGGCAAACATTACGTTCTTTTCCCAAAGAATCGTTGAAATAATTCAAAATTTATCCTAGTGGGGGAAAAAAAAAAAATAAACAGCAATATAGTTGTTCTTTTTTAAATACCGTTGCATGTTGGCTTCATTTAAATTACGCTGAATGTTTTTTAACTCCTGCTCTTTCTTGGCTAGCGCTTCGATGACTGCCTCCTTTTCTTTCTTTATTGATGATTCATTTGCTTCACTTGTTCCTATCAAGTGTTCGAAATCCTGCAACTGTTCTTCCAGAGAAGTGAGTGTTGCTTTCAAAATAGCCATATTCTAAAAAACAAAAAAATACATACAAATGCAATAAGTTTCCTTCCCCTCAAATTCTTTTTATTTTTAAAATAAAAATAAAAGGACCATATGGAGATTCTTTTTTTTTAATAAACAAAAATGAAAAACGCATGTCTCATAATTTCACACAATGTACTAAATTCATGGAAATAGCTTACCTTTTCCAGTTTTTGATTTATTTTATTCTTTTCATCTAAACTGTTTTGTAAAAACTTCATGTTATCATGCAAATTCTTCTTTTCATTTTCCATCTTTTTTGTCATTTCTTCAAGAGCCTAATGAAATGCTTTTAGATTTACATATTGTTTCTATTTTGGTTCCAGCTGTATTTATTTTTTTAATGCAAACAAAAATTGAAAAATAAAAATATTAAAAACCGTATTTCTTTTGAGCACTTCTTCATATTGGCCTTCCATTTTACCCAGCTGGCTCTGCAGAGTTGCATGAACCTTCAAGTAAAACAAAACAAAACATGTACGTTATCTTCTGTATGAGATTTCATGCACGAGATAATTTTCATGGCATTAATTTTATCCACCATCCACTATCCCTTACAGCATTTGCTTTTTCCAGGGTTTTAATACGTTCTTCTAGCTTTTCCTTCTCCATCTTAATAGACAAAACAAAAGAGTTAATAATTTATAGATTGTAACAGCCTGGATAAGGTCAAAAACTACAGAATATTAAGGCCTATTAATCCAGAAAATGCCCCCCCCCCCCCAGACAAAAAAGCCCAAAATAGGTTTAATAAGTGCAGCTAAAACATTTCTTTATTTAGTTGTATGTTATCGTTATTAAAAATAGAAGCGAATTTAAAAGTAGGGTCAATAATAGCGATCTCAGTCCTGTAAGCATCAGTCACAAGAGAGGGCAGTAAGTCTTAAACTTCTTTAAAATCTGAACAAGTTAAAATAAGTAAAAAAATTATGTAATAATTTAAACATAAGGTTAGTATTAGAAATATAATTTCATCTCTCCAGCATATTGGTAATATGCAGAGAACGAGCAATACGAAATTCGATAGAACTAGATAATCATCCGCTTTTATACGATCATGTAAAATACCCATTAAAATGTTAAAAAAGATGTTTTTAACAATATTAAAAACATCAAAATACCTCTCTGCATCATAAGTAATTTAAAAAAAAGGAAAATTCACCATAACAAAATGGTTAAAATTAAAAAACTGAGTTTACATTGTTAAAATAGGACACTCTGTATTTGGTTGCAGCACTATATTTATAGACTATACAAAAGCATTGGTAGGACAATGCTCCTAAACAAACACAAAACTGGAGGGTTTAGACAAGAAATGAATCAATATCCTGATCATATCAAGTAGGGTTCTCCCCAGGCCCTTTTTAACGGGCACGCCGCCCGGCTGAATATGTGAAAACTGCACACAACTGCATAATATTTTATTTGTTTTTAATTTTTGTCCGCCCGGCTATTTTATCCTTCCACCCACCTGACAAAATTTTCTGGGGAGAAATTGATATCAAGTCTACGATAATCGTCCCTTGTAATGATCTCAATATAAAAAAAAAAAAAAAAATTCTCAAAGATCACACCTAAATCAGAACCAGAAGACTTCCTTTCCAAAATAACATTCTTCAACAGTCATGATAAAAAGCAGAAACCTTTCTAGAATAGGAAATCACAAACAATTTTCCTGATTAAGAGAGAGACCATTCCTTATCACCCAAGCATGCACATAAGTCAATGCCTCCTGCAATCGAGCACAGTCGGCCCAATAATGCAAGTAAAAATCTTCAGATTAACAGCATATGAAAAAAATTAATGCTCTCATCCAAAACAGCATAAAGTAGATCGGCTATGAAAGCATTAAACAAAACAAGGCCCAACAGTGAACCATGAGGGGTCAACGGGAGCCAATCTCGGAACCATTAACACAAACTGAAAAGCTTCTGACAGAAGGGTACCGAACCAGCTACATAAGTTTTTTGACCAACCGATAAATCTTAGTTTAAAAACTAACAACTCTTTATTAACATGGTTGAATGCTTGGAGAAATTCAAGTATACCACATCAAACTTATTACTGCAAGCAATGTACGTAGAGAGAAATGTGTAAACATAGCTAAATTAGCCTGAGTAGAACAATATTCCCTAAAACCATGCTGTGCATCGGGTAGAAATTGATCAATGTTTCGAAAGACTATTGGCCACAATGGTTTCCAAAAGTTAAGTTGGAAAAACTAAAGGAAAATCACAATCCTAAACATTTGTCACATAATATGGAAATCCCTACACGCAAACATCAATACTCTCACAAGCATGTATTTTTCCCTTCCTTGCATTTGAGCCCCTTGGACATGGCCCTCTTTTGGATCTGCCTCTGGGACTTGGCTACTGGACTTGATCCGAGTTTGGTTTCCCCAAATAATAATAACAAAATTCGAAGAAATAATAAATTGAACACCTACTTCACATTTTTCAATTTGCTTTGTCATCTCTTGTTTCTTTTCTTTTAATTCACTTTCAAAGTGCTGCAACTGACTGTTTAGCAATTGCTCCTTGTCTTGGCCAAGTGTAATCTGATCATTCAGTTCCTTAAGCTTCTGCTCTTTCGAGATCATTTCAGTTTCCAGTTCCTGAATCTTTTCCTGGTTTGTTTTGGATTCTCTTTGGGATATTCTTAAATCTAGCTTCATATCAGAACACTCCTTTTGAGCCTATGACAATAAAATAAATTAAAATGAAGCAGAGTCACATTCTAAACATCTGTTTATTTCATCAGTAAAGGAGTTTTTCTAATGCCTGAAAATACAATTCTTAAGTTATTATTCATTTCATTTGGAACATAATAAAACACCTAAATCTAAAGGAAATAATTTTAATTATTTTGTATATGATAGTAAATAAATTATGTGCATTATTAATTCTATCATTTAAATGTTAACGCTATAGCGATAAACATCTTTATTTAAAATTAAAGATAAATACATGAATAAGCATTTGGCATGTTTTGATATTTTCGTGCCAACAACTAGATATAAAATTATCCATGTAAATAAATAAAATCAAGAATGCTAAAAATCAGAGGATTCTCCATGACTTCTAGGGGTATGACATCATTGATTGCATTTCATCTTGTAAACGATTGTGTTTATATTTTATGAAAATAGTAATGGCTGAAATTTGAATATGAATCTCAAAATTTTATGATTTTATTAAAGGATTGCTGAACTCATTTACCAAATTGGGAACGGACAAGCAGCTACAGAAAACTATGTAAAATGTCCCTAGAGCTTTCTACAGTGTGTAAATAAAATTTTAAATACTACTGGCAGGGTCGTTTCCCCAAGGACAAAATAAGACGAAACTGTTCTTGAAAGTTTTTAATACATAGCAAAAGTTTTGAGAAAAAGGGTTTTGAAATACAATGACATTATATCCAGCAGTGTAATTATTTCACATCAAATTTCATGCCTCCACAGGTATGTTTCAACAAGAAGAAATGACATATTGGTTCACAACATCAGTCCTTTGAATGTAATAAGTGCTGTACTTAAGGATTCCAGACGTCCCATTTTTTCACAAGTTGTCCCGGTGTCTCGAAAAGATTTATTAGATCATATAGATCGTTATAATGTTAACGTTGTGCTTATTTCTCAGGTTACTTTTTAAGTGTTCCAGTGAAAATATGGGATCCGTAGCTGTACTTACAGTAACTGTTCAAAATGTCCACCATGAACTTCAATGCACTTTGCTACACAGTTTACCATCAGGCCCCCTTATGCACTCAAAATATCACACATTTCTCCGACTTGCTGACGGCCCATTTCGATATGTAGCACATCAGTGTCATTAATTGGTCTGGAATAAGCTATTGATTGTACATGACCCCAAAGATAAAAATCAAGTGAATTGAGGTCTGGGGAACGAGGGGGCCACGGGTTCTCCCCTCCCAGACCTATCCATTTATGACGATAGTTAGCTTCCAAATAATTTCGAGCTGTACGACTAAAACAGGTGGGAACGCCATTGTGCATGAACCCATATTTCAAAGTCATTTTTCTTGAAACGTAAGCAGTCTATTAAACTTCTAAGAACATTTTTGTTCTATTTTAATCCTCAAAGTAGCATCCAGCGTTTAATTTATATTCTATACAAGTAGAAAAGAGCAAAGAAAACGTTAATTTCTCTCTATATGAATAAAGTTATCACATCTTCCAAAATGGCAGATCTTACATCCTTTTGCTACTAAAATTTCACTCTGGGAAAAAATAGAATCCAGCATTCCCCAAGAATAAAAACTCCTGAGTTTCAAATTACAGTTATTACCCAAGGCCTTTCTTTGTTCATGTAACTTTGTTACAGAAGCTCTTTAAATGCTCTCTCAACGCGCACTCAAACTGATACAATTTTAAAAGCATTGTCCAGGAACAAATGCGGGCATTGCACCATTTTCCCCCCATCTTTACACAAAATCTTAGGGAAACTTGTTCCAGCAGATCAATAAATTTTCAATCAAGAGTTCTAAATCCATCAGATGACTTCCCACTGTATCTTCATGTGCTCTTGCTTTAGACTTATCTTATAAGAAAGATGTAAATCCATTATGAGATATTGTAATAAAATACTTCAAAATTGCATCCAACAACACTACGATTAAATCTGCAGGCACGTTGTCCTAAAATTATTTATGATTTTATCTAAACTTTGAACACACGCAAGTTTAGTCAGTCACATCGCATTTTCTATCCTGCAAATCCTCCTTGAAGTAATTTCTAAAATTGTCACTACCAGCGCGGCAGTCTTACTTCCCGAGCTCTATCGCAATACTTCCATCACTGTTGTTTCCCAACCTTTAACTCTACCCCGAAAAACTAAAAAGCCTTATTACCCCCCCCCCCCCCCCCGAATGTAGCAAGGAATTTCAATGAGTGCTTGAAAAATTAAGTCAATCACTAACACAAAGCTTACTTTGAAAAGATCATCTTGCAGCTGCTTTATTTTTTGACGTTCATTGCTGCAGGTTTCACGGCTTCTCTCTAGCTGGCTTTCAAGTTTAGAAATTTGATTTTCAAGTAATTCTTTTTCACACTTGAATTCCTGTCTTATTTTAGAAGCAGACCTGAAGAAAAATCCAACATTATGATTAAACTGATTCAAAGAAATAAAAAACACATTTTTAAAATAAAAATTTGCTTTCATACGGATCTTCTTGAGAATTTCCCTTGAGGGCATCTTCTTTTTCTCTGACTAAATTCTCATTGATATGTTGTAATTTTTCAACATTTTTTCTTAATAGATCATTAGCCTTCAATAACAAAATAGAAAATGAGAATTTACAAAAATATTTTTAAAAACGAATCTTTTAAATTTAATCCTATCATTTACTTCAATTTATGATTGTTTTTGTATAAATTATCTTCTGAGATTCATTTAGGTATTTTTAAAAATTCTTTGTAACTTAAAAAGCACCAAACTAAAATTGCCTATAGTTTGGGACAGATTAAACTTGCAATGAAGGAACAAGTACAGTTGTGAGATCACTGTATCAATGTGTGGGATCAATAAGGAAGAGGGTATAAGTAATAAGAATAACTTGCTCGCTTTAGAATTATTTGGATATTGTTCACGCAATCTTACGTAAACTATTAAAACGAATTGCTTCATTTGACTTGTTGAAGATGTGTGATTTGAATAGTGACGGTGTCGAAACCAGCATGGCAGACATAAGATATACTTCCAAAAAGGTATCTACGCATGCGTTATTAAATACAAAGTACAGGGTGTCCATAAAAGGCCTGACACATTTTATCTGTGATTACCAAAAAACTTAAACAAACGGAAACGGGTTTCAATATATGAAACTGTAACTGAAAATATACAGTGATATATACTGAAAATATATATACTGGACACCCTGTATATGAAAAGACCTGGAAAGTGATGTATTTAGTTTGGAAATAATTTTAATCGCGTATATTTATAAATATTAAAAAAAAAAAAAAAAAAAAAAAAATGCTAGGAATTATATTACAACTGCAAAAGCACATGGCCTTTTCGCTACATGTACTTGTTCCTTCATTGCAAGGCTAACCTGTTCTGGACTAAAGAATTGTTTGCTTTTAATATCAAATAAACAAACAAAACTATAATGTAATCAATATTTTTAACTAAATATTGTCCCCAAAGATAGATGAGGCCAAAAAGATGAAACCTCTAATTTACAAGGAGAATTGAAAAACTGGATACGTATTTTGGCCACCAGGTATCCATCTTCAGCGGTGAGAGCCAAAAGTAAAAAAAGAATGGTTTTGGTTATTTTTTCTTTTTCTTTTAGCAGCTGAAGATGGCTGCCTGGTAGTCGAAAAAACATATCCGGATCCAAATTTTCAATTCTCCTTTTGTATTAGAGGTTTCACCTTTTGATTGCTCCATTACATAATTTATGCATAATTTCTGTATAGATCAGGCAATCGCTTCAAAATGCAGCAAGCTTCATATAAACCCAGTCATTTTTGCTTATAGTTATATTTTTCTTTCTAATCAATATCTTTTACCATGAATAATTATTAATGTTTTTCTGAATTGCCAGATAACATCTTATTTTTCTCTGTTTGATATAAATTATATTCTGCAAATCTCTTAATGGTTCCAACGTCTGTTCTTCTTGCTTGCTCCGTGAGTGAATCAGGGCCGCTCTTCCGAGTTGATAATAGAATGCCGATAATTTTTGTGAGTGGCAATGGTTTGAGTGTTTCTTGATGAACGCGGAGATATAGTTCAGTTTTCTGTGGATTCCAAATGTCAACTTTTCACCTTCTCTAGAAATCAATAAGTCTAAACGCCAACTTTTTGTCCACTTCCACTTCCATCGTGAATTGAATGTAGGGACAGAGGGAGTTCAATTCGTTTAACAGGCTCTGACAATCGTATTCGTTGGAGTTAATAATCATAAAAATATCATCAACATAATGACCCCAGATTGCGGGGAAAAATTTAAAAGAATGGAGGCCGGTGTTTTCAAGTTTGTTAATATATGAGGCTGAGTCAAATGAAAACTGGAAAACCGCTGTAGAAAATCGAAAACCGCTTGCATTGCTATCAGACTCAATATGCATGAACGCGGACTCTCCCGCCATCAATGTGCATTGGTCCCACGTCGACTCCTTAGGTGGCCACAAGTTCACAACCGACACTCAGGTGAAACAGGCGGTGCACGAGTGGCTGCATGCGCAGCTAAAAGATTTATTCCCCGAGGTATCCATGCAATGAGTGGATCAAAAAGCAGGGGAGCTATATTGAAAAATTGTGTACTTGTTCCACTCTGTCTGTAATAAAGGAGCTGTAAAAAAATATTTCCGGTTTTCATTTGACTGACCCTCGTATAATTCTGCTAGAGACTTACACAACTCCAACAGAAAACAGAGAACAGCATAAAAATAAAACAAATCATAACCCTCAAAACCAGGAACAAAAAAGATTGGACCAAGCAAACATTAATGCTCCCATTCAACAAACACCTTAACTGCGGTTTAAAATACTATGTAAAGAATTCAACTACAAGGTGGCATTTAGGAGCAGCAGTACCCTTAAGAACAAACTCTGCAGAATTAAGGACACAATACCAAAAGAAAAAAAAAGCAGGAGTATAGAGGTTTAAATGCACCTCTTGTCCTAAGTTTTATATCAGGAACTCTCGTCGTGCGGTAAACACTAGGATCAAGGAACACACTGTGTGTATTAAGCATATCAGATAGGGCATGCCTGCATTCGCTGAACACATACTGAGAGAGGGACATGATTAAGCATGTGAAAATTTCAAAATAATCCATCCATGTAGAGATCCTAAGTTACTGCCGTTCCTGGAGTCCCTTGAAATTGCTAGGAATAAATCAAAGAATCAACTTCTTAATGGGGACGATGGTCCAAGTGGAAGAGTGGGTTCCTATAATGGATGTTGTGTTATACAAATAATTGGGGCAATCTTGCTGCGATCTCCTAGTAGGCACGATCGAACTTCGGACAAAGGCCTTTTTTTGTCATGAAGACCTTCTTTCATCTACCGGTGTGATCTCAATTGGGAGTGAAGGATATTATGAGGTTACCACATTTCTCCTCGTTAACAAAAGGATACATAACACAGTCTTGGTGCATTAGTTTTGTCCGCTTTGTACAGACCTTTGATCGTTTGTAAGAGTGCTCTTTTATCAGGGCTTCCCTTCTCATTGGGTGATTCATGCTTTAACCACTTCACTCCGAATTGGTTAGGGTCGTCATTATGTTGTTCTGAGTCGTTGCAGTGCCCCAATTTTAGATATAAAATCCGTCATTCAACTGTACTCTGACTCACCACTGATTGTCCAAGTGAAGAAGCTGACGTAGTCAGCGAAATGTACATACAAGCTTGTATTAAACTCTTTTTGTGGATTTGTATTTTCTTTCTTCTTTTTATTTTTTCAGTGTTCTAAATTTGTTTTTGACACAAAAATTTTCTCCTCCAAAACATGATGAAAATTTAAGGGTCGGCTTATATTCAACCCAATACCGTATACAGGAAGAGCAAGGAGTCTCAAACAGGTAGTTGGTGATAAAGTGAATGAAAGGTGTATCTGAAGATGGCAGTTGACAAACATATTGTATAAAACAGTTTAAATTACCAAACTCTAAATTGGAAAAGATGTTGTAATCATTTCGCGAATTAAATAAAACGGGGCAATTTAACACCACAAGTGTTTTTAACTCAATAGATTAAGTGTAATGATACGTAAAGTAGGAAAAATAAAATGAAATCACCGATTCTAACTCTTCAATCTTTTGTTGCATTTCTTGTGCATGGCTGTCCAACATTTGCAATTCACAGTGCAGTTTTATCTTTTCCCCAGCTTCTTCTTTCATTACGTGTTCATTATCCTTAATAATGAGAAAATTCTTTAAGACATGAAAACAATTTTAAATGTTAATGAAAGCAGATAAAATAACAATTAGCTTTTTACAGTCATTTTCTCCACAAGTTCCTTTTCTTTCTGTTCACATTTTGCTTGATACAGAGTACATGACTCAAACCATTGTTTCAATTTCAATTCATTAGCCTTAAAAAAAATAAAATAAAATAAAATAAAATACAAGGAAAATTCAATTTTGCAGTTTAAAAACTGATGAAGTTTTTCAATTCAAAATAAATTTCTCAAGTTTTTATAAATTGTATACTTTAAGCAAATCTTTCATCACTATGGTTGCCTTGCTCTCTTCTTTCAATTTTTCTTCTAATTCACATAATGCTATATTTTTTTCACGCATAGAAAATTCAACCTCCTCCAATGCGTTCAGCTTCTCCTCTTGTTCAGCATACATTTTCTGCAAAAAAGTATATAAGCAGTATACAATATTGAAACGTATTTGTGTAACGTATTTCGTGCAAGAGAAATTTTTTAAATATACATATTGAAACTAATTACATCATACACGTCTGAAACCATTTAAATGATAAAGAGAAACTGATTTGAATGGTAATTATGTTTTGTTTCATCACATATCACGAGAATGTAATGGAACAAATGAAACATAACATCTAAACAGAAGCCAATTTTTACATGGGTAGATGATATGTTATTATTGCTTGCCATTTCTAATATTTTATTTCATAGACACATTAAAAAAAAAAAAAACAATGTAATATTTATAACCTTAAGCTCTCCTAATTCTTGATATAAAGAATCATTCACAGAATTTTTCTCCAGACATTTTTCACATTCTTTGAACGATTTCAAGTTTTTGTTCGATTCTGATTGAAAAGCTTGTTCAAGATCTCTTTGCAGTCCTTCTTTATCTTTCTCAATTTGTGCAAGCTTCATTTTCAGCTCTGCAGTATCTTTCTTGTTGCTTTCTTCCATTTCTTTAAGCAAATTTTGAAAGCCATCAACACCTTCCCTTTTATCTTTCAGAGTCTAGGGGGAAAAAAATTATTCACTGATTTGTAAAATTTCTGTTCAAAAAAGTGAGTAAATTTCACTTTCATATACGTAAAAGAATGGGTGTGCTAACTTTTGTTAATTTGGTTTTGAACTCTGCTGCTTCATTCTTTGTTTTCTTTAATTCCTCTCTTAATGCATCCAATTCAGTGTGATACTTCTCTTCATTCTGTCTTAAAGTTTCCAAAACCATACACTCACTTTTAAGATCTTGAATGTATTTTTCTTTTTTTTGAAGGGTTTTCCTAAAAATATGAAAATTTGAAAATTAATGAAGTAAATGAGTTGGAAAAATCACTTCTTTTCTACAAAATTTATCTTAGAAATTCAACTTAAAATTGTGTAAACAAAATACCGAGGGGCCAGATGACTGTGGATGGACATCAAATTAAGGAGAACTGGGAAACCACTAATCCACATAACAAAACTTTATTGCGATGGATACGTATTTCAGCAGCCACGCTGCCTTCTTCAGCATCCGATGGAAGCTTTAGATCAGAGAAACGTTTCACTGATGGCAAGTGAGTTCTTTACAGGTCTTATATAGGTACGTTAAATCAATCACATAAATTAAATTAAACCAATCACATAATTTATCCAATAGTATACAAGGAAAAGAACAAAGTGTAATGATACAAATGCTTGAAACCTTAAGACTAGGGGGATCCAATCGGTATATTGCTGAATATTGGTTGTTGGTCATTGGTCTCTGTTGAAGTGGCGTCATTGTTTGTTGATGGGTTTTGAACTTGCCCAGTTTAGCAACAGTCTTTAGCTGGGATGTGTCCAGTGGTCCTTTATCACTGTTCAGTAGTCTATTTGGATCTTCTCTGGTGATCTCATAGCTCTCGAGGAAATTCAGCAGCTGTGGGTTTCTCGTACTGTGGATAATCTTCAGGTCGTCTAGTCGGTAGTCATGTCCTTGGTCCAAAATATGGTTAGCAAATCTGGAGATGCCATAGTTTCCATTCTTGATGTAGGAGAGGTGCTCCTTGATTCTTGTGCAGACTGCTCTACGGGATTGCCCGTAGTAAACATCTTCACATTTCGAGAATGCTAGTCTGTAGACACCAGGTCTTAGGTCTGCGGGTATGATGTCTTTGGGGTGAGATGTCTTTGGCATCTCTAGATTTGCGGACCATATTTTGGACCAAGGACATGACTACCGACTAGACGACCTGAAGATTATCCATAGTACGAGAGACCAGTGCTGAATTTCCTCGAGAGCTATGAGATCACCAGAGAAGAGCCAAATAGACTACTGAACAGTGATAAAGGACCACTGGACATATCCCAACTAAAGACTGTTGCTAAACTATGCAAGTTCAAAGCCCGTCAACAAACAATGACGCCACTTCAACAGATGATCAATGACCAACAACCAACAGTCAGCAATATACCGATTGGATCCCCCTAGTCTTAAGGTTTCAAGCATTTGTATCATTACACTTTGTTCTTTTCCTTGTATACTATTGGATAAATTATGTGATTGGTTTAATTTAATTTATGTGATTGGTTTAACATACCTACATAAAACCTGTAAAACACTCACTTGCCATCAGTGAAACGCTTCTCTGATCTAAAGCTTCCATCGGATGCTGAAGAAGGCAGCGTGGCTGCTGAAATACGTATCCATCGCAATAAAGTTTCGTTATGTGGATTAGTGGTTTCCCAGTTCTCCTTAATTTAAAATTGTGGATTGAAAAGTAACTTTTCATCATCATATTTTATTTAATTAATTTTTCACATTAAATTAATGGAAGTTAGTTGATTGCATCTCATGTTCATTACTTACTTTATATAAATAATTCCAATTTTTACAATCCTTTAATTTTCTATGTTTAAATTTAATCATCCATTGATAACTTTGTAAATGTGACCATGGCAAACTGATACAGTATAGGATGGGGATTATTGAATAAATTTTGGTACATGTAATATTTTATTCATACAGTTTTCAACTTCCTAGATTTTCTTGGTTGGGTGATTTAAATAACAAAATTTTATGTAAATATAAATACTAAAAAAATATTAAAATGGGTGCCAAGGAGATTACAAAAGATTTTTTTCAACCAAGTTGATTTGTTACTAGAATAAATGATGGCATGAGACCAATTAAAATTAATTGTTTAATAATAATATGTTCAATAAGTAATGCATAATTAATCATTATGCCACGAGTACTTAAAAAAAGTTGAGATTTGACTAACACAATGTTTGACAGAAAGGAATGTTCGATGTTGCTGTGCCACCTGGGACAAAATTGTCAACTGCAAAGCAAAAATAGTATGTGTCCCGTTTTTGTTTGCTGTCAAAGAGCAGCAAGGTGTTGTTCGTTTTCTTAGGGCTAAGTGGAAACCCCGAAGGAAATTCACAAACAAATGGTGGAAGTGTATGGTGGTGCCTAGACCGCTCTAACATTTCCAGGGGGGTGAAGTTTTTTTGCAAATGGGTGTGAATACCTCCCCACGTTACAGACAACCTCTAACCACTGCAACTGCAAGCAATGTCACACACATTGAGCAGGCAATTCGGATAGAAAAGCAGGTTCATTTGGAAGCTTTGGCAAAGTGATTCCACATTTTAGTAGGAACAACGTACAAATGTTCATGAGAAACAGCAAATTCACCCATTTGGTCTTGTGAAGAGGTTCATGTCCAGGCAACGGTTTGATTCTGATGTGGACGTGAAGTCAGCTGACATCACAAAACTGACTTTTATGCAAAAGGTGTAATGATATTGGTGCCGCGATAAGAGAAATATGCTGAGTGACTAGGTTCTTATGTTGAAAAATAGGTAGATTCCAACACGTGATGGTTAGTACTTATATGTGAGCACGTGTTATGATGTTGAGTGTGGAACTCTGAAACTGCTCCTTGGAATTCGTTCAAATTTTAACGATATACACAGTTTTATGTACCCTATTATTTCTTCAAATTTATTATCCTAAATGTTATAGAAAGTGAGTTATTAACTTGTTGATCTTAGTGGCGGTATTTTTATTTCTGTTCATATCTCAGTTATCATTAAATTCGGACCCATGTTCATATGACCCCTTTTTTTGCTTAGTATCACATATTCCATCACAACTATCATTTTTGACATGGAATTTAACAACATCCTATATAGTAAAGCTTTGTGTGTTACTGAAATGCACTCGTATAAATGATGCATTTACAAAATGGAAAAATGCAAGTTTCAACCTCTTTTCTATTCCTCTTTTACCTTTATTCTGATGACGAGGATGTTAAATATTCTTTGAATCTTTTTTGAAATTCAGCCTAGCATGGTCATCATCCTACGGCCTAGCTTGGTTTCCCAAGCTGTTATAAAGGGACAAACACAAACATCCATGCTCTCACTGGTTTTGATAAGTTTACATATTTGTCAAAATCAAACCTTTATGGAAATTGACCACATAATCCACAAAAAACAATTACAGTACCTCAGTTCTTCACGTAAGAAAACTTGTAGTAATATTATTGCTATTATAAATAAAATTAAGTTTAACATTGCTGGAATTGTAAAGGCAGATAAAGGAAAAATGGAAGTGATTATGGTAATGAACATGATAAAATTCAGGAGGAAAAATTTTTTACTTTAATTACTTCAATGAAATCTTTGACTATAATAATGATATTTTCTCACTAATTTTTTCTAAATATTAGGCAATATGTTCCATCAACGTGAAGATTAATATTATGTTATAATCATAAAAACAAACAAGTACAACAATAAAATAATAATAATAAAAAAAAAAGACAGCTAGATGGTTCAAGCACACTTTGCATGGTTCAAGAGATAAAAGAAGTTTGAACTTGAAAAGATTATCCATTATTGGCCCGGATGGTACATAAGAACTACAAGATGCAAAGATGAAGACATTACATGGGAATTAAGTATAGTCAAATGAGCATAAAAAGTAAATAATGACAACAGATGTACTTCTTGTTCACTGAAGATAATTAAAGATTGTTAATAGCAACCTCCCTATGACGCTAAATTTTACTCCAACTGATTGAGGATTCTAATGATTCACTTGTTAGAATATAAAGAATGCACGATGAACCACTATTTCTTATTATATTCATTTGTGGATCCCTTCAGAATTCCAGTTGTTGATTTGTCTGATGTTTGACAAAATTTTGATATTTGCATGCTGCCCAAATTCTAAGAATGGAAACCAGTCACTATAACTCATTTCACATAAATTACTTACTTACTTTTCAAACCAGCTTATCCGTTAGGGTCATGGGGGCAGCAGCCCTATGGAGGATCTCCAGCAATCGCAATCTTCCGCCATCAAGCGCATATTCTCCATGGTAATATCCAAGTGACTCGAACACAGATTCTCCATATAGTCTAGCCACCTGGTTCTATGCCGACCCCTTGGTATCTTACCCACCAGCTTGGAAAACAACTGCTTAGGAAGACCAGTTTGCGGCATCCGTATCACGTGGCCATACCAGAGCAACTGAGATCTCTCAATGCAAAGAAGTAGCGGCTCAAAATTTAAAGACTCCCTTATTGTGCTGCTGTGCACAATCTAGTAGGGTAACATCTGCCACACTTCTCAGGAATCTCATTTCAGCTGCTTGTACTCGCGATCACACTCTTTCGGTCATTACTCAAGACTTATGGCAATAGGTGAGAATGGGGACAAAGAGAGATTTGAAAACTGTTGCCCAGCTCGTGTTTCCTATGCCACAGTTCACATTTGACGCAGTTTGCTGCACCAATCTGAGCATCCAATTCTTTATTCTGCATCATCCAATCACTCATGAATGCAATTCCGAGATAGTTGAACTTCTCCACCTGTCTCAATGGGGTTCCACTAACATGGAGAGTGCACTAAGCAGGCCATCTTGAAAGGACCAGAACCTTGGTCTTAACCATATAGATCTTTATCCTAGTCTCCTTCACATTTGGAATCCAACACCCACGGTGAACGGTGTTAAGTTAATGCTATTTACCCGGATGCACATCTCAGAGCTTTCGTACAGACATAATAGCAACCAGTAATTGCCCATCCACTCCGTACTCTTGCAACAATTGACAGAGCTTCTCCCGAGGAATTCTGTCAGATACTTTTTTGAGGTCCACAAAGCAAGCACAGACATCTTTTGCATACTCCCAGGATTTCTCAAAGATTTACCTTAGAGCAAAAATGTGATCCGTCGTGCTTCGGCCAGGTTGGAAACCACACTGCTCCCCCGACAGTTTGGACTTAACTATTTCCAGACTTCTCTTCTCCAGACACTTAGCGTACACTTTCCCAGGAATGCTGAGCAAAGAGATGCCTATATAGTTGTTGCAATCTCTCCGATCTCCCTTTCTGAAGGTAGGGACCACAATTCCTGTCTGCCATTGCTTAGGGGCCTGGCCAGATATCCAAGCAACCTAACACATCGGAGTCAGCCATAGGATACCATCCTGATTTAAGGCCTTTATCCTTTATCTTAAGGCCTTCAGAACTGCATTTATCTTATAGTGAGTGGAAACCTTAATGTACATCATTTGGTCAGACAATTGTTGGTTTCATCTTCATCAGAGAGCACAAAAAAGCATTGCTTTTTGGGTTTCCTGATGAAGGTAGGCAATAAGGCCTAAAGCAGTAGGCATTCTACCAACTGATTAGTATAAGGCTTCTATTCACTACAATTTTGCTCACACGATCATCCAATAAAATATTGATTTGTGGTAAATGAACAGTACATACTGTACTCTGGAATATGATGCATGATGAAATTATTCCCAGTTAAAATAATTTGTTAACCATTTCAAATAAATTTGGTTAAGGTAAAATTTTAAATTCATTCAAACAATGGTCGACATTCTAACATTTCTAAAAAGTTTTCATTTTAAATCAGAAATAAACTAAATTTTACTCACTTTAACTCCTCTTCCTTTTTCTTCCATTCTGAGGATTTGTCTTTAACAAAATCAAGTGCCTTTGTTTCATTATATACCCTTTCTTTCATTTCCCTGTCAAGCTGACGTTTTAATTTCTGCAAAAATATGTATTAAAAGAAAAACCTAATGACTATACAATGGTAGCATGTATATATATTAAATATACTAAATATTTATATTAAAAAAAAAGTGAAAAGAAATTTGATTTGACTTTTCTGTTGTCATAATATACAGGACGAGTCATTTAACCTGAAATTTTCAAATATCTCGAGAGAGGAGAAAAAAAAAAAAAGTATCCTACGAAAAAACGTTCACAATTAAATGTGAATTATTTTGCGTGGGACTTTTGAATTCTGACCGGATTCTTAAGCACTATCAAAAAGTAGAATAGGAATGTCTGTAAGACCCACCCTCTCTTTGTCTTCATCGATAAAATTGGGTTCAAAACTTTAAAAATTCCACACTTTCAGTTCCTCTATCTCCTAAACGGTTGGATCAATTGAAAAAAACATCAAGAATAAAACATTTCTCAAAAGTTGCATACAATCTGAAAATATCATTAAAAATAGGGGTTCCTATTTAAGATTTCAAAGTTACCACCTGCCTAACCCTTCACAAGTGAGGAGGAGGAGGGGGGGGGGGGGGCTAATTTTTCAGCTCATGAATTTCTGTCATGAAATAATTCACTTTTGATTTTGGAAATTTTTTTCATAAGGTGCTTTTATTTTTGAGATATTCAAAAATTCCAGGTTAAATGACTCACGCTGTATAACAAAGGTTTAATATACCCTATTTCATGTATTAATTTGTATCCTTAAATCAGCAGTTAATCATTATGACAACGGTATCTGATCTGATCTTATATATTAACTCTGTACAGACAGCTTAAAAATAAATACAATAGGGCCTCTCAGTCTGAAACTTTCAGATTTGGCCTCTCACTTGTGAGACCCTACAATATTTTATTTATTGCATTCCGTACATTTAATAACAAAATGGGTAAATATGTTAACTTTACATTGATCTCCGTGGAATGTTTTGCAACTTCTTTTTCTAAAGCCTCCCGTATCTTCTCCGACTGTTTGAGCAACAGTTCTTTGCTTGTAACTTGTTGCTGCACATGTTCTAGCTGTCTCTTGTGATCTTGTTCTGCATGTTCCAAGGATTTAACTTGCTTCTGTAATTCAGTCATTTCTTGTTTATGATTATTATGATGCAAATCAAACGACATTCTTCTGGTTGAGTCGAAGTTAGTAGATCTCCTATTTTAAAATGTTTGAAAAGGGGAAAAGAAATTAGATTTCAAAGTTTCTGTAACATATCAAACAATTATTTCAAGCATCTGATATGTGAAACCCGCCAATCTTTGAAAAATGTAATGGTTAAAATCAAGCTTCTTTATTTGAATAATTATTTTTTCAATCTAGAAAAGTTTGTGGCAGCGATTCCAATTTGTTGATCCCTTTTTAGGGGTCAATAAGGGTTATTATAATATTTGTGCTTGTTTTTTTTTAATCTACAGCTGATGCCTGTCATGTGCAGTATGTTTGCACCACAATTTTCAGCAAAGGATATTCTATTGGTAGTCATATGCAGGAGTTATCACATAATGTAAGTGTTGAAACCACATTTCAAGCATTATTTTTTTACAGGGTGATCCCAAACATTAGTTTTATTTGTTCAATTTGTTGCTGGTTCCCTATTTGCCTTCAGGACAAAACCTTCGCTGAAATATGAGGTGTAACATAATCTTTACATCACTCATATAATTTCCTACAGAACTTCTACACAGCATCTGTGTTTGGATGTCATATTCAAAGGCTAACCATACAGCAAAAGTTTTGGAACTTAATTTCTACCGACCTGCTACTTTTAGTACTTCCAATAAAAGAAGGGCATTAAGTTTTTTAGTACTACTGACGTGCTATTTTTTTGCAATCTTACAAAAATTCATCGTAGTACAGTTGTGGTCTTGTCATACAGTAATTATGAAACTAGCTAATTTTTATATTACGTGTTATTCAGATAACCTATTTATAACTGAAGGTTTAACAAGTCCTTGACTTCTAATGATGGCTCGTTATAAGGAATATATAACATTCAACTGTTATAAGGAATATACAGTAAAGAGTTTGAGACATTTATTTCATTAGAAACATTATATAAGGGTCGTACAAATGAAAACGAAAATTATTTATTTTATCCAAAGTGTATACATGAAATTTAAAAATACTCTCCAAATGTGTTAAGGCATTTATCCCACTGTGTAACAAGGCATGTAATTCCTTTATGGAAGAAGTCTTTCGATTGCGTGTGGAACCATTCCAAAACCTCTTCACTTCATCGTCCAACTGAAACCTGCGGCCTTTCAGATGTTTCTTGAGATCCCCAAACACGTGAACGTCAGGGTTGTAAGGTGGATGCTGCATTGCTTCCCAGTTGAGCTTTTTGATGAGGTCTAACGTTGCTTTTGAGGTGTGAGGACGCACGTTGTCGTGGAGAAGAAGCACTCCTTCAGTAAGAAGTCCAGGACACTTGCATTTGATGGCCGCGTGCAGTGCCTTCAATGTTTCCCCATATCGTGCTGCGTTAACCGTGGTGCCTTTTCCAAGAAAGTCCAGTAAAATCGGGCCTTTGCGATCAAAAAACATGGTCAACATCACCTTCCTCGTGCTGTTTGTAATTGCTTTTGATTTTTTCGGGGGTGGTGACCTATTATGCTTCTATTGACAACTTTGATGCTTGCTTTCGAGCTGGAAATGAAAGCACCAAGTTTCATCCTCTGTAACGATTCTGTCAAGAAATCTCTCTCCTTCCTGTTCATAGCGAGTCAAATGCTGCAGGGACCTGGCCATTCGAACTCAAAGTTGTTCTGATGTCAAATGATGCGGGACTCATTGTGCACAGATTTTTCTGTAGTGCAGATGATTCTTGATAATGGGGTGAACAGTTCCACGACTAAGGCCAGTTTTAGCAACCACGACATCGATTGTCACACTTCTGTTTTCCTTTAAGACAGTGTCAATTTTGGCTTTGGAATCATCCGTGATGGTGTGGTTTGCTTGTCCAGGACGTTAATCATCTTGCAATGATGACCGACCCTCCGAAAACCTTTTGCTCCATGCCCAAACAGGAGCAGGGTTCTCCCCAGGCCCTTTTCAACGGGCGCGCCGCCCGGCTGATTTTGGTAGCCGCCCGGCTGAATATACGAAAAACTGCACACCACTGCATAGTATTTCATTTGTTTTTAATTTTTGTCCGCCCGGCTATTTTATCTTTCCACCCAGCTGATAACATTTTCTGGGGAGAACACTGAGGAGTAAAGGTTATGCAGTCATTTTCATAGACATTCTGCATATGAACGATGAATTTCAGAAACTGAAACTCCTTCACATGTCAAAAAACGAATTACTGCTCTCTGTTCCCGCTTCATTGACTTCATTTTGTTGTTTGGACGAAGCGATCACTCGCAGAGCTTCGAAGCACGAGCTATTGTTCTTTCTCACGTGATGCAACACTTGCTACCTATTGTTCAACTTGCACGTAGGGTTTCGCAATTGTTGAAAACAAAAACTTACTATCCTACACGTCATCTTTTCTTCCTCCACACAAATTTTCGTTTTCATTTGTACGACCCTTATATTTTTGATATGAAAATTATATTTTGAAATCACTATACTTTTGTAAATAGAATAAGATCAATTTTTGTATATAGGTAAAAATTTATATATTTTTATACGGAATGAACTAAAACAATACAGACAAACTTCAGGAGGAGATTCCTCACAAGTAACAAAAAAATCCATATCAATATACAGAGTTATTCAAAAAGAAGGAGCAGATTTTTATTAGGTGTACCATTTTTTATCATGTCCTTCTTCCTTTTTTACTTATTAATTTTTTTTTTCCTTTTCTAGGGGCTACCACGTTAAGCACATGCTTTTTGTACCCACCTTTTTCAACTGTTCATTAATAATTTTTATTCTTTTGTTTGTATTGATGTTCATTGAAATAAATTTATAATAATAATAATGAAGGACAATAGATAGATAAACATATGATACATCACTGGATAGAGGAAAGTCCAGTTTTATTTGGTTGCCCAAAATGCACGCTGCACAGCAAAAATGGATTCACTTTTTGCATACTGCAGCACACATCATCTTTCCTCGCAACTCTGTTCCAATGCCATCTATCTCCATGAAGCTTGGAGGGTTTCTGGGACCACATAGCCTATTCATTGTTCCAATTTAGTGTGTAAGTCCATTAGTTTCCTCGGGTCATTAATCACCTCCTGGAGTTTAGCCATATTGTTTTAGTTCACCTTGTAGAGAGGAAACATAACTTTAAGATAAATGTAAATTTAAGCAAGATTAGTATATTATTTAGTTTCATATTCCATCAGCATATTTATTAAATTTATTTGAATTTCAGTATTTTTTTGCATTGAGATGTTATTATTTTTTGATACATGTCCCTTCTAAAGACAAATTTTATTCAAATAGCTTACACGTTTCTTGGTATTGATTTTCAACTGCAGCAGGTACAATAAAGAATTACTAGATTATAAATCCTGATAAAACCATATTTAAAGAAATAAAAGAACCCAAGTTGTTAAACAGTTTTATTTTTTTTTATATTTCACAAAAGAGAAGCATACTAACCTGTCTGATTTTGAAGGAAAATTTTTTGTATATGTAAAACCTATAAAAGGAAGATTTTGACTGGAAAATTCTCGTTTTGTTTTCAGATCATCTATGGATAGAGACATAGGCTGGCGTTCAAATTCATCAAAATTTGAAGTGTCATCTTGACTTGTGATTTTGGGAAGAAATGGTGGCACAGCTGTAATTATCAAAATAAATTTAACTTTTATGTATCAAGCAAACTAAACATTTCTTAAGTAAGGCAAAAAAAAAAAAAAAAATCCTAAGAAAACAAAAAACAGACTAACTATTTTGGATATTTGTCCAATCGATACAGTTGAAAAATTTGTGCTTACACAACCGCTGGTAATCAAGTCTATTATTAGCTTCTTCTAATAAACCAGTTATAATATTTTTGGCATCAGGCGATATATTTTCTGAATCTTCTGGCCATTTGAATGAAGACTTAAAAATTAATCAGAATAGTTAAAAATTGAAGAGAAAAAAAAAAAGAAATAAAAATTTAAAAAGTTACAGAATGTACACAAAAGTTTAATAATTTTTTATTTCTTTAGTGTTGTGGTAGAAGGACAAATGTTACATGTGGCCTATTTTAATCATACACATCAAACTTGTTCTTCCTCCGTCACATGAGAAGAGGTCCAGAGAACTTAATTGTTCCCCAGATCTCATTCCACATGTTTTGTTTTCCCTTGGGGATAAGTCCAAAACCAGGTTTATGTACCACCACTACCAACATCTCTTAGAAAGAAGGCCTGTGCACAGAAATGTCATACATGTTTACATCATAAAAAGTTAGCATTTATCGTATTATACCAATAAAATAAGCCCTAAATTCTGACTTTTTATGATGTAACAATGTATGATGATTCCGTGCAAAGGCTTTCTTTCTAGGAAGAGTTTCCACTACCACCATTTTTGCCTGGATTACAACACCAGATTGTTGCAGCCATTCAGTTAAATCACAGTAGACATACTATGCTGTCATGTGTGGGAGTAAATGGGACTATTGAACAGATATGTGGTATCACCCAAGGATTGTACATTGAGCATCTGCAATGTAATTTGGACTTTCCTTTCATTCAACTCCATCACTATGAGAAACAAATTGTTGAAATTCTGATATTTTATGTACATCCAACATAATAAAATAAAAAATAAAAAGGTAATGTTCAATTTAATCATGAAACTTTGTTTCTTATACTTTCTAGCAATAATAAAACTTTAACTGGAACTCAACTTTCTTATTTTACAAATCATAAAAGAAATTGAGGTTAACTATCTATAAAACCATTTACATTTCTTAAAATATTAAAAAATTATTCAAATAGAAAACCTTGTGATTTATAATATTATTATAAGTCAATGAGTCCTTCTCATTTGTAAAAGGAGTTTGCCCACAAATCATTTCATAAATGACAACTCCAAGTGACCACCAATCGCATTCCTTTCCATACAGTGTAGCCAGCTTTTCTCCATGATTGATTGCATTCAATATCTCTGGAGCAATGTAATCTGGAGTGCCTACTGGCATACTACTTAATACCTACAAGTAATAAATAAACAAATAAATAAATAAATAAATAAATAAATAAATAAATAAATAAATATAAAAAGTTAACAAGTCATTACTCTAATGGAGAAAATGACATGAAAATTTATATTTGGATTATTATTCATTCATAACTGAACGAAAAATGAAGGTCTGGAGCAGATGACAGTAAAAAAGGATGATAAAGACTGATCTTTTTAAGAGACCATCTAGTTTTAAGTAGCAAGATGGATGTTTAGCAAGCAGTGGCCATTTACAAAACAATTCTTTGAGGAACAACTTGTAGCCAACATCATTGGTAAATTGTTCCATTTTGTTTCCAGAAATTGTTTTACCCTTAAGATATTCTTAATTTTCATTAATCACATTCCATAGCAATAATATACTCTGTCTCTCTATATCACAGACTAAAGTGACCCCTTTAGAAAGTAGTCCCTTTACATATCACTCTTCCTATGTCACAGGACTGACTTCATTGCCTTCATTCTTTCATGTCATGTTTTCTTTTTTCTTCCAAAACATCTTAAAAGGTGATTCTGTTAATTTTTATTACTGAAATTTAGTTTGAAAAACTTCAGCCACTTTTATCCCACTGAATGCAAAAGACGACCTTCAGCTTCAAGGAAAGGTCAAAGTTCATAACATCATTAAGTCTATTGTGTATCGGTGCAAACACCATCTCTATTCAAAGCCTGTGCGCGGAAACGTTATACATTGTTACATCACCATACGGAGACATGTTTAATCGTATTTTTACCAACAATAAGCCCTAAATTATGACTCCGCATGATGATGTAACAATGTAGGACGTTTTCGCGCTCAGGCTTTGAGTAGAGGTGGTGTTGACCGGTGCGGAGCACTTTTATTCGTCACACACAGATACAGAAACTCTGGAAATAAATGAGTTTGAGATTAACATCAATACTATCATCAAACCCTGACCATTCAGTTTTTTTTAAAACTTAAAGAATTTAAACTAATATATATTACTTGTTTTGTTAAGTTTGAATTAAATTTTAAAATTAATTAAAGTTGCCAAAATAGAATCCTATACTATTTAAAGCACATGTACCAAAAGACATCTTAGTTGCATAAAAGTTTTCAATTAAGTGGCAAAGTATGGGATAGTTATTTAAAAAAAAAAAAAAAAATCATATCCCTAAATTTACTACAATAAGCAAACCCGCCTGAAATGACAATGTATGCATGAACTGAAACTCATGTCAAAGTTTTAAAAAACTACCGTATTTACCTGAATATAACGCAAAGTTTTTTTTCAAATTCGAGTGATTCCATAATAAAAGGATTCAAGAAATGATGTATCTCTAATGCAATGGATAGCAGTGAGGATGATAGTTCTTATGAAGAATGATGTAAATAATGCAAGATAAAGTAATAAATGAAACCAATATTCCACATGTAAAAATTTAATAGTTTGTATAAGCATTTCGTTGACAGGGTCAATTTCTTATTCTCTGAGTCAAAATATGTGAATTATCCCAGTACTTTTTTTTTTTTTTTTTTTGGCTGACTCTCAAAGCAAAAATGTGATATATTGCTGCTGCTGCAACTCCAGAAACAGTTTCTTGTATTGGGAAACTGACTAAGTTTTCAATTTGAGCTAGCTGAGCTGGTGTTGAATTAACAAATAAAAGGTAACATTGCTTGGCAGCTAGAGTCTGCAGCAAACTTTACCAAGCTAAATCACAAATCTTGCAAAAAGCATGCAAAAACAAAAGCTGTTAATCCATCAACTACAAATAAAAATAAACTAGCATATTGAATAAAACCCCGTTTGAAGTTTTCATCAGATGTACAAGGCTCATCTGTCAGTTTCTGCTTACACAACCCATTTCTTGGAAAGTCTGATGCCATTTTCTAATGCTCTTAGCAGTAGGGGGCTTTCGTTCCAAATCTTATGTAAAAAATGTGCTCGATGGTTATCGCTGACTCACACTTGTTGAAGCGGAGGACAGGAACCACTTTCTGTTGCTGGATTACCTCTACTGCCAACTTCAACATACTTGACGATCTCCTCTTTCCAACGGTAAGCAGATCATTCAGCTGCCATCAGCGGTTTTGTAGTTATAGCACTACATGTTTTGAAATCAGTATGAACTTTTGAAATCAGTATGAACTTTTGAATTGCTCCGTTTAATAATACAGGATATTATATAAGATCTGAATTAGTATCTTATATAACGTTCCTATTGAAAGAAAAATAACTCCGAAAACACTATTCCACATAATAAATTTTAATGACTCAATTTATTAAAATTTATTATGTGGAATAGTGTTTTCGGAGTTATTTTTCTTTCTATAGTTGTGTCCACAGTTTTTGGCTTGATTCCATTGAACGTTCCTATTGTTTAGATCCTTACAGATTCACACATGAAAGACCAGAAAGTGAAACCATTTGAGCAATCCTGCAAGCAATTACATTAATTTTTATTGCACAACCCCTTCACTATGACTATTATATCATATTGATGAAGTAAGCAGACCAAATATAATCATTAAATAATCGGACATCATTGATATTGCTCATATGAATATTCAGACATTTCACATATACATTTTGATTCCAATATAATAAATAACAAGTATCATTAAATACACTCCATATATAATCAAACAGTAGTTCCAATGAATACTGAAATCACTTCCAGACACCATTTATACAAGATTTCAGCACATTTTCAAAATTGTGTGATTTTTGACCAAATAGCCAACAACAGGGTTGATGTAATTGCATTGGCCTTTGGGTAGGGGTGGGGGAGGGGGGGGGGGCGTGGAGCAGGTACGTTAACTGGGAGGGAATGGAAGAAACGTCAAAGTATGGTTTCATTATCATTCCATTTCCTCCCACTTTCAAAACCACATACATTTTTTCTCCAGCGCTCACTCGCTATACACTGCATTCCAACAACAGCAAAGCAGGGTAGAACTGCTAGAAGGCCATAGTTGGCAGTGAATTTTTACGACTGTATATTAATTGTAAGCATTTTTAATGTGTTCCTTTTTACTCTATATTCACATTCAGAAATTGCAAAATTTCATTTAAAAAAAAAATGAAGCCAAGCAATACTAGAGACATCAGCTAGTTTGTTTTTTTTTTATAATTAAGAAATACCTTTATCAAGAAATGAAACAATACAAATAGAAAAGTTTTACAGTTGCTTTAATACCAAATCTACACTTAGTTGTAACATTAGCTATCATTTGTAATCAAGAAATAACAAAAACAATGACTCAACTTAGATGACAACATCCTTAGTGTTTGTTTATTGTGCTGAAAGCAATAAGTATAATCCTAAATTGTCTAAAAATCCACAATTTGGGATTGTCTAAAGTATAATCCTGACTATGCTTCACAATATTGTGAAAGTCATGTGATAACATACTTGAACTAACTACTTCATCACAACTTCTTTCAAGCAAATGATTGATAAAGTTTTATAATGTTTTGATCGGACAAAAATTAATAAATACAAGTCAACGGTTACAGCATAACCAGAATAAATAGTAAATACAGTGAGCATAAATATAATGACATTTTAGTCAGAATAAACAAGTTCATAGGGAAATCTTACATTAGCAACAATGTTGACAATAATAGCCAATTTAAAATTACTTCAATTTTATGTATAATACTAAATGCTTCTTAGGACAAAAATAATGGATTTTCACACGCATAATTCTGTGTCTAGTGTTCTAATGCAATGTACTTGTCAAAACTGGAAGAATATTCAACTCCCATGATGAAAGTATGGTTTTCAAAATACATATCTGGGTTATTAGTAATACTTATTTAATACATTACATTTATTAATGGGTTTTTTTCCCATAGCAAGACATGTTTTCCCATACTGTATTGCCCCCCCCCCCCCCCGCCAACATGGCTTTTCACCTATCCTCATGAACAATAATAGCAGCTGTGTTAATGAATATTACTGTGTAGAGTGCTCCAGGTCCACTTTCCTTTACTGTTGCTTCTCAGCCTTCTAGGAAGTCCTTGTATCAGCAGAATGAGACAGAATATTCACCATATGCTTGTTGAAGCATTAAAACATTTCAAGCAATGTTTCCCAATCAAAGACAAAATTTGTTATTGGCACTTTGCTTCTCTCTTATGGACAGGCTTCTCCTGAGGCCCTTTGAAGATGTGTTGCCACCTGGCTGAATACACAAAAAGCTGCACAACACTGCATAATGTTTTATTTGTTTTTTATTGTCTGCCAGGCTATTTTCTCTTTCCACCCATCTGATAAAATTTTTTGGGGGAGAACACTGATGTACTTTATATCATGAAGGTGGGAGTGCTCAGTCTGGAAGATGAAGCACCATTCTGAAGCATAAACACAGTGCGGTTACTCATGAAAGACAGACCTTTTCAAAAATGCCACTCAATGATCATGTTGGTCCGCAAAGAAAAAATATTAGTCTCAGTCTTTATTGATCAGCCTATGTATGTTATGACATCACAAACATTAATTTGCATAAGGACAAATGATTCTGATCACACTAAACTTATATCTTCAATGTTTCTGTTAAAATGTAATATAATTATATTATAGTACATTATATGAGCCCAGTCATAAATTTCTTTGAACTTCTGGTAGTCATTTAAAAATTAAAATCAAGAAAATTGATCTGCTCCAACTCAAGAACATGGCAACATCTTTAAAAAAATGGATGGCATCACTAATATGAATATATAAAGGCCAAAATTGGTTCAACCAATTTATCAATCAATCAAATATTAATGTGTCTAAGTAAATAATATTTATGATTCAGTTAATCAATAACTTTCGGTAGTCTAAAGACATCTCTCAACATTTATCAGACTGTGATCTGGTAGGCTTTTTTAATGACAAGAAGTTATAAGATTTTGGCCAGGCAAAAGGCCATGGTCTAAAGAAGATTTTGTTCAATTCTTTTCCAAAAAGCATTGCTTATATTCATCATTTATTAATATTACAATTCATGAACAGCATGAATGCTTGTGAGAATTTTTTTCTTGTTCTTAATAGATTCTTACAACTGGCGTTGATGCTATGTATTAACAAATATACCAAATAAAGCAGGAATGTGAATAATAAATATCAATAAAGCAACAACGGGGGAAAACAAAATGTAAGAAACGTTTCAGAAGAGGAAAAAAACTGGATGCAAAAATGAATTAGTTAGAAGAAGCAAAGATAGGAGGAAGAGGAGACAGTAAAGCAACACCATGTACATACAACCTTTTCTCATTTCACAAGATGACTGGGTGCAATGCTTCAATTTTAATGAAATTTTATAGGATTCAAAGATTTTAGAACTGACTTTTAATATTATGATGAGTAATAATACCTTCATATTTTTCTTAAATAAAATATTGAGGTATGGCGTGCATAAATATTTTTCATCAATAATTTAAACATCTGAGGTATGGAGTGTATAAAACCCTCATAGAATATCCAATTACTGTATTATTCTTTAAATAAAATAGTTTCACCACAAAGTGTACATTAACAGCTTGTTTACGTGTACAGGGTTGTGCATAACCTTTTGCTAGGGGTCTGGAAAATAAACAAAACTAAGTGGAATGTTCTGCAGTTGATAATCAAAAAGTACGTTTATTTCTGCTTTTATCATATCAATATTTAGTGTGGCCACCACCTGCTTCTCGAACAGCACGCATCCGTTTCGGGTAGGAGCGGAGGAGTGTCTCAAACAGAGCAGTATCGTACTCCATGTCCTTCAGCACAGATGTCAGGTGTCCCATTAGAAGGTCTCGAGAATACCGATTTTCACCGCGTTCTTGAATCATTAAAGATTCCACTGCGTCTTTTAACACGGCTCCAAAATGTTCAGCAACGTTTAGGTCAGGGGATGCACTGGGCCATTCGTTTGATGAGAAGAAATCGATAGCACTTTCTCTTAGGATTTGCTGTGTTGCATTAGCCTTAAAGCAAGGTGCCTTATCGAGCAAAAAAACAAACTTCATGCAGGTCGATAGTGTTGTTTGGATCTCGAAGAAACAGAAAAACATCATTTGTTAGCAAATTCCGAAAATAATCACCATTCCATGACTCACCCTGCTCCTTGAATCTCCACATCATTCGCTTGGCGGTGAAACACACGAAGATGCCAATGCAGTCAGGCTTCTTGGACAGCTCTTGATAGTGTTCATCGTCAGAAATATCTGTAATCGATAAGCTCCAGACCCTATCGTTTTGGTAATTCGGACGTCTCATAGTCCACACAAAGAACTCGTCACTCGGGGCAAGGTGCATGAAGTCGTCTTCCACCCAATCCCGCAGGTAGTCGCAAAACCAGAGCTGGTCTTCGATGTTTAATGCGGTCTTCATCGGTTTCGGAATAACATGGAATGGCTTGATGTTTGCACGCTGACGATGTCTTTGAACCGTTGAACGAGAAATTGTTTTTCCACGCTTGGCTTTAATTTCTTGTGCAACGTTGACACAGCTGCGACGTCTTTTGCCACTTATTAGCAATGATGTTTTTGCTTTCCTGTGATAATTTCTCGGGCCTACCCTCAGCAAATTCGGCATGGCAGTTATCATAACCTTTCTTCCAATTGTCCGTCATCCATCTATCTGATCGGTTTAACTTGTTCGCAACCCATTTGCGATTAATAAAAGACGCACCTGCTTCCATTGCCTCTCGATATGCATTTGCACGAACTCTATCCATGAACGCTGCTCTTCACTGTCATTTATTAAACCAGCCATATTTGTTTGATACCAATAGACGCAATAAGAGTGTGCTACAACGCTGCGGTTTAAGTCGCAGCCCCCTAGCAAAAGGTTATGCACAACCCCGTAGATCATTATACGAGGGAGAATCTGAAAGTAACTGGAAACTTTTCTTTCAAGATCTGAATAAAGAAGAAATGTCATTCCATTTCAAGGTCTGCAAATATCAGAGTTGGTTTGCAGTTGCAAAAGGCAAATAGTTTATAAATGAAAACTGTGGTTGTCAAAATGGCTATGAAATTGGCAATTGATTAATGCTAATTTAAGGAGTTCTGGAAATTTTGCAGGTGATAGAGATTTTGAAAATTATTATTCTATCAATAGAGTAATCAGAAAAGAAATGAAATCATGAATGTAATCAGTTATGCATTAAAAACCCTTATTGGAAAAAAAAGGTTATTTGGCTGGAGAAGTCAAAACAATCAAAAGCACTCTTCTCATATACTATAATAAACTGTACTTAAACAAGCCATTAATCTTTCACTTGGATTATCTCAAAGACTGCTGGTCATCCATAGATGAAAGGGTATATCACTATTCAGGATATCATAATTCTACTTCTCTACATTCTATTAAGCTTCATCAAATTTGGTATTGGTTATTCTGCCTTTGTCAACCAAGATAACTTTTAATTATAGTTGACAAAACAGCTTCAATGTCTCCTCTTCACCTGGTGGAAGAAATAGTGCAAATGATTCAGAAAAGAAATTCTTAAATTTTACTTACACTGCCAGTTGGGGTTAATTTAGCAGCAGATCCAAAATCTGCTAATTTTACATGACCCAGTCGATCAATCAAAATATTATCAGGTTTAACATCTCTACAGAGGAACAAAATCATATCTTGATGAAATCCATAAATTCAATAACATTCTAACAGGAAATTGTAATTATTTTTTTAAAAAGTACCTATGTACATATCCCATTGTGTGTAAACTGTGAATGGCTAAAGCAATTTCAGCTGCATAAAATGTAGTCATATCCTCAGATAAGCAATCTTCATAACGATGCATAAGAGACAAAAGATCACCTCCAGGATGAAAATCCATGATAAGATAGAGGTTATTATTATTTTGAAATGCATAATGCAAATGGGTAATCCAAGGGCTTTGAGCTTTAGCCATGATGTCCCTTTCTTCTTCATAAAAGGCTACCTAAATGAGTAGTGAATGTTCACTTATCTGTGGAAATTTAATAAAATTCGAAAGGGCAATTAAAAATTAAAATTTACATTTTGTTGAGTCAAAGTCTCACGTTTACGCAGAGTTTTCATTGCATAAACATGACCAGTTTGCTTTTCACGTACAACCTGAACTTCTCCATAATGCCCCCTACCAATAATCTTTTTCACTTCAAAATCATTAGTGTTTACTCGTAATCTGCGCAGTTCTGTGATGACTGGACGAACTGTAATAAAAATAAAATATACCATTTTTTTTATATAAATAAATGGATAACTTAAAAAAAAAGAAACCATCAATAACTTACATTTATCAACAAACAGTGAAACAAGCTTATCACGTTTCATAAAATCCTGATTGCACTCGTCATAAAGCACGAAAAGAGCATCGAGGAGGCTTTCTCTAGTTGCCAAATGATTGGAATCCAACGATGCTTTCCCAGAAACCATCTGAGCCAATCTGGCATCTCTTACAGTTATAGATTCGTTTGATGGCTCCACCATGTTTCTGGAAAGATAAATCTAATGTATTGTTAATATTTTATTGGAAGAAGATGAACAATTTAAAAATATTTTTGATAAACAATACCATAAGAAATTGAAAGGCTAACTTCCTCTATTCATCTTCAGATTATTCATATAAATTATTTCTAATCCTGATTCAATATTGCACAAAATATTATATAAATATCTATACTTATTAAAAAATAAAGTTCCCTACAGAAACATAGTAAAAGTAATCTTAAGGTTCGATTTATATGCACTAAAAAAGTACAAAATATATACTAAAAAAGCCAAAATATGCACAAAACTGAGTAGCATGAATTTACTTTCACACATTCCTTTCATTGTCATACTTATCAAAATGAACAATAAAAACAGGAAGGGAGGGGGGGGGGGGGGGAATTCAACCATAGCAAAAATTCAAATTTATTGATCTGAACAATCAACATTTTTCCAAAATGTTCTACAGAAAAATTTCACCTATTGTCTGCCAGTAAATTTTTTAATATGGAGAAAGATCTCTTTACAACTGAGATGACAAAATATTTGAGAACAGCCACTACATGTACTTTGGAAGTGGGTGAACCTAAATTAGATGTCGCTTCTTCCAAAGCCTTTGAAATTTCTTCTAAAGTTTCCTATGCTGGGTACCTCTTGAGTACAACATCAAGTTTTTCTCTCACTGTCTTACCCTTTGGTCCAGCCCACAGAACTGCACTTTGTTTTAGGCTGTTGATTTTTTATACTGTGGTTGTAGTATCCCTTCAGCTTCCATCTCCTTAAGAAGTTTGACAATGCTGCTAAAGCTTTCTTGGATTTGCTCAGAGCAGTATTTTCTGCTTTTTCAAAGCCATTGATATCTGTGGTGAGATCGTTGTGCCCTGTTGATATCCACTGATGCACTTTGGCACTTCAAGAATTCTTTTCTTTCGACATCACAACTAAAGCTCTGAAGCTAACATTACCTATAACTAGAATTTTCTGAAGCACGAGGAGCCTTTCTCGTCTTTCCTAATGCCAATAGGCCAAACAGGTGTTTCTACCTATTGTGTGTGTATTAGCAGTTGAAAAAGTGAAAACTACGTATGATGGTGACAACCAATCAAAATTTACATCACTGAAAGATGGCATCAAAATCCTTTGATTAAGCAGATCTGAAAGCACTTCCCTCAGTTTTTGTGCTTGATTAAAACTTTAAATATGCCATCATAAACAAAAATACTCAAAACATGCACCAACACTCGATATATGCATTTATATGCACAATAAAAATTGTGCTACGAGGTCCAGAGGGGGCTAAAAGTCAATATATCATTTAAATGCTGTATATGCATTTTTTTTTATTTTTTTCAGCTCAGAAAAATCAAAGAAAACCTTAGTAATCATTCTATAGATAATTTTACACTTAGTCCAATGGAAAGTTTGGTTTTTGATGTAGGGAGTTATGGAACAACTTTATAGTGAGAATGACAATGAATAAGCTTTGTTATGGGTTGGAAATGCTGTATTGTATAAGTGACTACTGTAAAAATCAAATATTATATTGGACTAACTATTAAATTGTATATAGAATGAGGAGACTATCTTTTAGAATCCAATATGAATGTAAATAATATTTATTAGAATTTTTAATGAAAGGCAACTCAAATAATAAAGATTTTTGAGACCACTAGGAGATTCAGCATTTATCAGAAATTGTGTTCGTAATACACTATTATGTAATTATCATTAGAAAAAAAAAAAAAAAAAAAAAAAAAAAAAAATTTGGTGTCAATGACTAGTATAACCAACGTAAGTCGAAATTAGAAACAATTACTAGTATAATCCACGTAAGTCGAAATAAATTTGAAATCCCTCTCGTACATGAATTTATAATATAAATTTCATCAGTTAAGTTGAAGTATTTTTGATTAATTCCAGATAACCTAAACCATTTTAGCCAAGACACATTAGGGGGAGAGAGAGGGAAAAAAAAAAAAAAAAAAAAAAAAAAAAAAAAATCAAAAAAATTTTGATGACCCATTAGAGAAGCACTTAACAATTCTTTGATTGATGACCATCACCAGATTACGTGAACCGAGGCCAATTAAGATTACATGAACTGAAGCCAATGATCACAATTTAGACAGAATTGTTTTAGAAATGTGACTATTTAAGAACACATGTTTATTCATGAAGCATATTCTTCAAAATATCCATCAAAATCATGGCCCAAAATTCGAAGTAAAAAAGTTGAATGTGAAAATTAAATTTTTTAGACTGTCTACGGGATTCTTCGATTAAAAGGGCTGATCTTAATAGAGAATTCAGGTATCAACACTTAACGACATCAAAAATGAACATTTGTACATATATGTCATCAATAATCATACAAGCCTTAATCCATCTTCGCTTTGGGAATGCCATAAAAGTCACACTATTTTCCGGTTCACTACACTTTGGCCCCGTGAAGTTGGCCCCTTCCACTTTCACCCCCTGCAAAAATACTTTTAAGACCCACTTTCATAAAAAAGACCCTGCAGAGAGGTTAACAAGTCAAATAGAAAACTAAGAATTCAGTTATTTAGAATACTTACCTAACCTAATCCACGAAATTCTCCTTTTAATTAAGAACGATTTAAATTAAAGCTTTCCTAAAATCTAAATTGTTTTAAAAGATTGACCCGGCATGAAGACGTCATTTACAATAAAAAAAAAAAGAAATAATTTTTTTTTAATTTTTAAATGTGTTAACTATATTTCGTTCTTCTTATTAATTTTTAATTATGAATCTATAGGATCACAAACCAGATTGTTACAATACAATACATCAGTACACTAAAACAATTACATCGATGGTTCTATTATTTTTTTATCTTATTATTATTTCCCTGATTTTTCCCGGTTATAAAAAAATTCCCTGACTTTTCCCGGTATTTTAATAGTAATTTAATATAGTTGTTATTTTTAGTATAATTCGCATCATAATTATTACACAAAACATAAGTACATTAACACATGATATAATATATAATATCATTACGTTTCATTCATTTAAAATTCCATGGTTTGCACAGTAGTCGTTAGCCTGATTATTATAGGCTCATGGTTTTCAAAAATTTTTGAACAAGTACCACCCCACAAGGACAGTCAACTGAAGTTTAATACCAAATAATCAATCAATCTAACTTTGTTTATCTGCTTCTGTTATAATACTGGGTGGTCATAAATTATTGAGCGCATTTTGACAGTGAATATTTTATTAACCAAGAAATGTACACACTTCTTGTGAACATCATTGAAAAGTACAACTCAAACAGTTTGTCAGGTGTCACTATGACCACCAGGCGGCAGCACTGTTTGGCGTAGGAACACAAAACGCGAAAATGGCGACCGTGCAGCAAAAAGCAATGTGCGTTCTTTGGTTTCATGAGCAGAAATCTGTGATAGCAGTTCAACGGCAATTCCGCTTGGAATATGGACAACCTGCTCCTGGAAAGGATTCCATAAAGCGGTGGTATCAGCAGTTTAAGGACACTGGAAGCGTAGCCCACAAGAAAGGTGCTGGTAGGCCTACCGTCAGTGAGGAAGTCATTGAGAAGGTGCGAGATGTGTTCCAACGGAGCCCTACGAAGTCAACTCGGCGCGCCAGCTTGGAATTGCGAGACCCACGATCTACGGTGATGAAAGTGATGCATAAGCGTTTGAAATTGTATGCCTACAAAGTTCAGATTGTTCAGGAACTAAAGCCCGACGATAAACCGCAACGGTTTGCATTCGCGGAGCTCATTCTGCACAAAATTGGATTGGCCGCGAGGGGCCGATTTCATGGCTTCCGCGATCTCCTGACATCACACCACTCGATTTTTTCTTGTGGGGATATGTAAAGGACCGCGTGTACTCCAGCAAAGTGCATGATCTTGATGAATTGAAGGAAAGGATTGTGGCCGTCATTGCAACAGTGACACCTGAAATGCTGCGGAATACATGGCGTGAAATCGAATATCGAATGGATATTCTGCGAGTCACTGCAGGAGCACACGTGGAAGTGCTGTAACTTCGGAATATTACGGAAAAAAACTGTTTGAGTTGTACTTTTCAATGATGTTCACAAGAAGTGTGTACATTTCTTGGTTAATAAAATATTCACTGTCAAAATGTGCTTAATAATTTATGACCACCCTGTATTTCTGATTTGTTTGTTATTAAATAAAAATTCATGAATGGCTTCTTCTATGTGTTTATTTTGCTACTCTTTTAACCAAGGAAATAAATTACAATAAACAGATTTAATTTTAATATTTTTTAAAATAGATTCAATTTTTCACAATAATCGATTCCAGGATTGAAACCCTGGCTATGTTGTATTCAAGTTACTTGCGTATAGCCTTAGCCTCTCCTCAGGGCCTCGATAAAATATATTGGCGATAAAATTACCATATAATGGCGCCGGGGCGAAAGTGGACTTCGGGGGCGAAAGTGGAACGGGCAAAAATTTAAGGGGCGAAAGTGGAGGACAGCCTATTTTCCTGGTCACTTGACAGTTTGACTTTTACTGAAGCAGATTATACTGTAATAGAATAATATGCTTGATGTTTTGTTTCCCTTGAAATAAAACATGAAATCACTAATAAACAGAATAAAATTAATTTTGTTTATTGATAAATTTGTGTTTCAAAGGGGAAGGAGAAGAAGCATACTTTTCTGTTTAGGATAGTTATCCTTTGTCAATTTAAGTCAATATTCAAAAGGTTTAATTCTTATGAAAATTACAAATGAGCACTATTAAATCAGTAGAAGTTTCTCTTGATTAACATGATTAATGGCACTGCATTAATCAAATAAAATAAGTCTTAAAATTGATCCATTACTGACTGATCTCCATATAATTACCTTAGTACAAAGTATACAACCTATAATGTCCTTATACAGTTGTATAGAAAATAACAAATAGCTACATTATTGTACAAGAAACATTCAAAAAGTAATACTCCACAATTTATTTTTCTGAAAGGAACGTACAACTTTGCGACTCGAGCATGGCAGTGTCCGTGCAGTCCGCTCGCCCAATCGCCAGTGGCAACAGTTCAACTTATCTGACGAATAAACAATCACATTTGGCAAACATACTTGGCTAATTCTATTTATATGGAAAATTTTTATTTTCAACCTCGAAAATGCGATTATCACGTGATTAAGTTTTTTTAAATTTTAAATGCTTCATAATTTATTTAAATTTTAAATTTGGCTAAAAACATGAGATTCTGGCTTAAGGAAACTCTCTATTGGCTAAACCATTGGCGATAAAAATTTCAAGTACTGCGCGGCCACTGGCATGGCATTGCTAAAACCATCAATTTGTTTATTATAAAACTAAAGTGTTTATGAACTTAGTCTGGCATTCATGAACTCAAATATGGTTCATCTCCCCTCAGCTATGCAGGACAAACACTGAGAAGAATAGCCACTATCAAGAGGACTTTCAGTACATTAAAAACTTCAAGCCAGAATGCTTGAGGCATGTGTAGCATAAACAGGAAACATTACCAACCATGATATTTTAAAGTGCTACTTCACATAAACAACATGAGATACTTGAACTTTCTAGAATAATTCGAAATCTTCAAAACACCAGTCAATGAACACGCTAATTCAGAATGAGGTCCTATGGGTCTTTCTAATCGACGAAGATTTATTTATCTTATCAAATAAGGCTTTTTTCCATTTCTGATTTTTATGATCGGCTCTCATGTTCTTTTTGCAACGTTTTGTTTAGGCCACTGTTTTCTGTATTTCCTTGCTTCTGTACAATTACTTTATCATGCTGAAAGAAAACTGCCTTGCAGTCAAAAAAAGAATATCCATACCCTTTTGTGGAAAAGCAGTCTACCTATTCATTATCATTAGTTCTATCAAAAATGTCTCCTTCAGTTTCTTTGGCTTTATGCTAGTGTTTTGAAGAATATTCATTTCCCCTCGGTACCATTATTGATCCTCTCACGCAATCACTTTTCCACAGCACACACAACATTGTCATCAGACTTGAATTGGATACTTCAGAGTGTATTTTTAAAATGGCCAAACACGGTGCCACGTCGGTACTATCAGGTAGATGAGGCCAATATGATGAAGTCAAACTTTATGATCAAAATGATAAAAATGTCACACAAAAAGAATCGGTTTGTAGATATAATGGGAAATGTGGAAAAAACCTATTAAAAAAAATTAATTAAATTGGTAATCTTTGACTACCATGTCACCTGTTTGTGACTAAATTATTAGTTTGCTTAGGATTCTGTCAATCATTTTTTCAATTTACTCAGAACTATTTTTCTACATGTACTAATTGTGTACTCTAGGAGGTAATAAGTTCCTGTACAGTCAACCAAAGGAAATAATCCACACGAGTTTAATATTTAATATTACATTTCATGCTAATGTGTTGTTTTAATAGCTTTTTTAATTAAAATTATTTAAATTTAATAATGTTAACTCTAAATGTAATATTAAATTATTAAAAATAAATTAATACTGAAACGGTAAAACTTAGAGTAAAATTCAAGTGTGGATTATTTCCCTTTGACGACTACCATATTTCACAAGTAAATATAGGGCGAATTTTTTAAAAGTGGTCCGGTGAACAACTTGTAAAAATGAGCATGGGAAGAGATAACAATGATCAAAGATCAATGCAAATAACCTAGAGTAGGTACTGGAAGTGTCCTCCATTAATCTCGAGGCATGTGTGAAGGCGTGTCCACATGTTCCTGGGTTTCCGCTGGAATGGCCTGAATGGCTGCCTGGACGTTTGTTGAAGGTCAGCGACTGTGCGTGGATTATTTTGGTAGACCACACCTTCAGTGCACCCCAGAGGAAGAAATCACAGATGGATAGGTCTGGCCACCATGATGGCCAGGGCTGTTCTTTTCCTCACTGATCACATGTTCAGTTGGGAACACTTTCTGGATATGGGCAAGTGTTGCGTGTGCAGAATGGGCTATTGCACCATCTTGCTGAAAGTAAGCATTGGCACGCTCGTCATCAGTACGTTGTGCGGAAAACACGTAGAAGATGTTGTGCACATAATGGTCACTATTTACAGTTTCATAGAAGAACACAGGGATGATGCGGCAGGCGGAGATAGCACACCACACTCCATTTTTTTGTGGATGCAGTGGAGACTCCATGAACACATGCGGATTGACGGAAGACCAGTGGCGTGTGTTCTGTGAGTTGACGTAACCGGACAGATGGAACCACGCTTCATCTGAGATAAACACATAACACTCAGGAACCATTCACAAAACTAAACCCTGGCCAGCTTGTCCACATCATGCAACTGATGCACAGTGGTCATTTTGAAGGGGTGTAAGTGTAAATCCTGTTTCATGAACTTCATTGCACTTGACTGAGACAAACCAAGTTGCTGAGACAGCCGCCGTGATGATGTTTTGGGACTGCGTAGCATGTGTTCTTCAGCAGCAGCAATGGTTGCTGTCGTACAGACCGTCCTTTTACGCACTTTCTTTGCATTCAGTACTGATCCCATTGCATGCCATTTCGCAATTAAGTTTTGGCATTGCACTCTTAGCAGGAGGTTTTGCAGCACAGCACCAACTTGAAACTTAATTTTAAACTCATCTGCACACTGTTCCCATGATCCATGCCGTGCATAGTGCTCGACCACAAAAAATGCACTGTTGCATAGATAACACTATTTTTGCCACTTCGCACAAACAACTACCATGCACACCAATATCACTCTCTCAACTGCGCAATATCACATGAATGACAAGTCATTTGAAAACTTACTGTGCAGTATTTCGTGCCAGGCCACTTTTAAAAAAACTCACCCAGTATAAGTAAATATTTCTCAAATAATAAAATCGAATTTTCTGGAATTTGAATTTCCTGAAATTGCCCTTCCTTACGCCAAATATTTCACTGATGGATGTGCTGCAGAGTACTAAAATTATAAGAATTTTCGAAATATCTGCTACCATGAACACGATCTCAAAGTAAAGTGCAGCTGGTCATTTTTTAATGACCAGCCATGGCAAATCTCGCTGCGATGGTAATGGTGTCACTGATAAAAGACTCGTCACAAAAACAAGTTTGCAAAGACAATATAAAGATCAAATACTTACAGCATCGCATGTATTTAGATTCTGCCGGGAGAACCTACAAGGAGTTTCAGTTCTTTGTTTCAAAAGATGAAATGGTACAAGTTAGAAATTTTTTTTCCCACACTTTGAAAGTGCAAAAATGGTTCCTGGAACACTATCTATGCATTACATTATACCAAGACTGTAGCAAAAAGGCTAAGCTGTTTTACTGATTTCATTGTCATGCATGATTTCTCTGCACTTCTGCCACTAATGCCAGAATGCTCTGTATGGTTCAATTGCTATATTGCATGTGAATATGACTCTTCTTGGTAGTTGGGGATTGTTGAGAAAGTGAATGGTGAAGAAGATGTTACAGTAAGGTTCATGCATCCTCATGAACATCCCCGTCCTTCCATTAGCCTGATAATGATGTTTGTGACGTCCCATTCTCTCATATTTTATGTGAAGTTGTATCACCACAGCAACAGGCTGTACTTATTCTCTAAGCAAACAGTCTTCAAGAATAGTGGAAGAAAAGTGGTCTTCCTAAAAAAAAAATATTAAATGTGAATCATTAAAGCGTCTGTCACGTGTAGTTCCACATGAACTTGAATGCAGACTGTAGCATCAGCATTTTGTGTAGTGTTGACATAGTATTGATTTTTGAGAAAGTGTTCAAATACTATAAACAAAACTCTAGGTATCATTGCATTAAGTTAATTCAGTTGTGACACAGAAGTTTTCATATCTTATGTAATGTATAAGTACATTTTATAGCTTGTAGTTTTGTTTTATATTGCAATTTTTTGTTGCATTTGTATATTTTTATGCTCAGTTTTGTTAATGTTTCTTGGGTAGTTAACTGTATTTCTATTAAGGATATTGTGGGAATGTTAATGACTGAATGAAAATGTTCCCAAAATTCACAACGAATTTTTTTTATGAGTACCATTCATTTCTCAAATGATTTACAGTTTCGTGCACACTTTTAGCATGTAATGTTCATTTACCATTTAATATTTTACCAATTACAAATATGCTAAAAACGCTTATAAGAGCATGTAATGCACCGAACATAAAGTTCATTTACCAGTTACTGAAGTTTTTCAGAAAAAAAGCTCGAAAAAGTCAAAACAGTTCCGAGAGACCTCAAGATGGCAAATATCCTCTTTTTGAAGAGATAATTTTTCCAGTGTAACCTTTACTAGCTCATTTATATCAGTATTTGTCAGTATCTTCAACACCTAAGATTTTAGATTCTCAAGGGAAACAAATTTTCGTAAATTACATGGCAGAAAGCATATCAAGGGAAAAAAATTGTCAGCTTTTTGTTTTTTTCCATTTAAAAACTACAGCCAATTTTCAAATTTTCACAATTTCCTTTGAAGTAACGCATTGCATCAAACTTTCTGCAATTATTACCAACAGAATGCATATAAAGTAATAAAAATTGACAATAGTTCATGAAATTAACTACAATAGCAGTACACAAAATCTCAGTTCTCAACTAGGTAGTGGGTGTCATGGCCTGGATGACTTGACATGGAATGACCCTATCACATTCAACAAAATGACACTTCATGTCCCAAAACACAATGATCATCATCTTGTCTGCAAATGGAACCAAATTGACCTATTCTTTCATAGATAATAGGTAGGGTGCCACTTTATTTCAGGCTCGATACGGAATCATCCCCTTCACAGTTGTGCCGTTGCAACAGTTCAGACAGAGTTGTTTTCCTTGCTTTTTTCTTTTGGATAGATGAGCTCTTTGGAGATCCATTTTGCTAACACTTTGGAATATCAAAGCTCATTGAAGACTGGTGAATATTCCCTATACCGATAGAGAAGTTTTCACTCAACAGTCGACTGTAATGTATCGATTCTTCCAAATCAGTTCGTCAACTCTGTGCTTCATTACTGGAGTCACAGCTGTGGAGAGGCGATCGCTCCATGCCAAATCGGCGATATCGGCCATTCCACCCATTGATTAACAATGCTTCGGTTGACAGCCGCAGCCCTGTGCACAGCCACTTAATAAAAATTATAAATACGCATAGAGTATACTCAATATAAGCATAAATTTGAAAAAAAATTTCAAAACTGGACCAATCATCATCACGGAGATATGTTAACAAGACGATATCACATGGTACTTACTCATTATTTAAGGGATTTACATTTAACAATACAGGGTGATTCAGTCAATTTCTGACCATTTCAGTACTATGATTTACTGACCCATTAATGTTTACAAACTTAGCATTTCAGTATGATATTTTAGGCAGTTTGGAGTTTTTATTCCCGTGGAAAAGTTTTGATGATATGCTCAATGTGGCCTCCAAGAACGTTTTGAACTGCTCGCAGCCGAATGGTGAAGTTGTTCATAACTCTATCAGGATTTCTGCATCCACAAGGGTGCAGCAGTCGACGATGCTTTGTCGCAGCTGGTCTAGGGTTCTTGGTGCTGTAGTGAACACACTGTCTTTAAGGAACCCCCAGAGATAAAAATCACATGGGTTTAGGTCAGGACTCATAGGGGGCCAAAGAAAGCCACCCCCAAATCGATCTGGAAACCTGTTTGAAATGACACGATTTCCGAATTTCTGATTGAGAAAGTCTAGCACTTCATTAGTGGTGTGAGGCCTAGCCCCATCCTGTTGAAACCATTGATGTCGAAGCAGTATACGCCTCCTTCGCAGCTCGGGGATGAAGGTTTCCAACATGTTAAGGTAAGCCTGCGACGTTACGGTGCCCTCAAAAAAGAACGGACCAATGATGCCTCTTTTGGAAATCGCGCACCAAGCCATAACCTTTCGTGGATGAAGAGGTGACTTATGGATCTCATGAGGGTGCTGGGAACCCCAAAAACGAACGTTGTGTTTATTAACGTCACCTGGCAGATGGAAGAAGGCCTCATCTGACACCCACAGGTTGTCTACAATGTCCTGATTGGCTTCCATTTCTGCTCCAAACTCCATCGCAAATTGTTGTCGCATCTGTCTTCCAGTGTCTGTTAACTCCTGATAAACATGGATCTTATACCGGAACAGGTGTAAACCCTTTCTCAAAATTCGCCACGTCGTGGTATACAACAGCCCTTCTTCAATGGATAGGCGGCGAACAGAATGGTAGGGGAATCGACCAATCTTGTGCGAACATTTTCGACAACTTCGGCCGTTCGAACACGAGCTTCGCTCCCGCCTTTTTTCTTGCCTTTAACACATCCAGTGGCACGAAATTGCTTGACAAAATCCATGATTGCTTGCCTGCCTGGTGCGTCTCGACACTTATACTCCTTCCGGAACTTTCTTTGCACGGTTACAGGTGATTTTGTCTCGAAATGCCATTCGACAACCTTGCAATTCTGCTCTGTTGATAAAGCGGGCGCCAGTTTTCAACAATACGATTTTCATGCAGCACCGTTGCAACAATACAAACTCCAACTATTTAGAAATTCGATATGGTGCTCATATTCTTTCAATTGTTTATTCCTAATGCACGTCATTTGAGTGAAATGGTCAGAAATTGACTGAATCACCCTGTATAAACTCTGGTGCAATGAGGTACAATTTATCAACTTGACAACTGAGAGCCATATTCTAGCAATGATTTGAAAGAGAACTTGTTGGATGTGGACCCTAGAATTTTTTAAGTTATAAAATTCCTTTATAAATATTCTGTTTTTATGACCAACTGACAACAACCTCTTGTCCACAAAAGAATTTTATTAAAAAAAAAAATAAAATTCTTTTGTGGACAAGAGGTTGTTGTCAATTGGTCATGTCGTTATCCACAGTCCTTTCCAGTTTCTCATTCTGTCTTTATGGTCTTGCACTTTATTCTCATGCCTGCATTTATACATCTGACTCAAACATGCTCCTACAAAATCTAATTCCTCACTCAGACATGCTATCGAATACATTTACCCATTCATATTTTTCCATATTAAATTACTCAAGCTCTTTAGTTTCATTTTGGTAATGATAGCTTCTCATTCTCATCTCAAGTTGAAAATGGAAAGTAGAATTATACTAAAATGATGATACAATATTTTCCATTAATGAAAAAGTACAGATGGAATGCACTTTAAGTTCAAAGAAAGTAAATTTGACCACTCGAATGTAAAAACTCACGATGACTTCTTGTAGATTCAAACATTGACTTTCTAGAGAAATAACACACTCCTAGTCGAATATGGTGACAAGATGACTATAATGTATGGATATCTGCCTAGATGTTACCTTTCAATTACCATATCGACTGTGAGAGCTTGTACCATCTGGACATCGAGATCATCGAAAGTTAACATCTAGAAAGATATCCAACGTTTGGCATCTACATAATAGTCATGGGTGCCCCTATCCAGCATAGCACTTAGCATGTTGAGGCATTCAAGCCCCTCTAGCATGTCAGGCAGTGCCCATGGAGGGGTTTCTCATAGGACTCGTCTCTTTATACATTATAATAAGTTATGTTAATTGTTCCGATTTAGGCACGTATACGTCCATTAGTTTCGGAGATGTCTTGGAATCTAATTTTCAAAGCTCTTAGCTTTACTCCTAGCCACGCAACAAGGGCAAAAATCTGGTCTCATCCGAATCAGGCGAATACATTTTCCTAAAATATACACCCATTTTCATGAAAATCTCATTCATATGTTGTTGTTTTTTTATTTTTGTTGTTGTTGTTGCTGTTGTTTTTTTTAATATTAAAGGAAAAAAAAAAAAAAAAAAAAAACTAAATTAAAAAGTAACTACATTGATCCAGATGTCATGGTATCTCAGATATAATTTACCATTGAATCAAGTCACAAATAGTGTACCTTACACTACTCACTCTCACATGTACCCCAGCTTAATAATGCCAAGCTGTACTTCTATATCAAAAAATATTTAAAAAGATTTTTTGTTTGTATCTATGAGAATAGACCAATTATTCTAATGAACTTAAACATTTAAGTCAGTTGTGTACAAGCTTTCTTTATTAAAGACTACAAGTAAAATATTTGCAGAGCCAGTTGACCACATTAAAAAAAAAATCTGTGTAAATATAGAAATGTTTGATTCAATATGTTAATACATTAAATAAGTTAACATGTAATTAGATGTTTTCAGAAATATATCTAAGTATACAGTAATGAAGAGCAATGTTGTTTTCAAAATATGCTGTCTTTGTATGCTGAATGATCCCTAGAACAAATTCGTTATGAATCCTAGCCAATTTTAGGCGTGGTTTCAATTTATCTGAATATATTAATTTACACAACAACCGTGTCCTTAGTATAATTAAAGAGACTGTTAAATGTCTTTGGGATTTAAAGAGATTACAGTTACCTTTGCCAGGCGGCAACATACATTTAATACGCGAATTTAATAACACTATTTCAGTGCAATCGATCACAATAAAGTAATATAATTAATACTCGTGGAGGTAATCGAATTAATATCATTTACAATTACAATAATATGCATCGATGAAAATGACACTTTTCCACCTAATATCTTGGCGGTATCTTCTTGTTAATATCTAAGTAAAGACGGTAATATACAAGAACTACACCAAAAAGTGCTCCTCGGTGAAAATAAGTTTATTAACTTTAACAAAAGAAAAAGTAGAATGTTTTTAATTCAAAGTAAATAATAAGCATTTTAAAATTACCTTCACCTTGATTATGCACGATTGCTACTCATGTTTTAAACACGAACTCAGAAAGGAGAACTTGCATATGATATTGACAAACAGCACAAATATTCGAATAAACCGCCACCACTTTTTCGCACCTGAAAATTAGTTTCGAACTTTCCTCGTTGATTGGATGACGGCATCTGACGTCAGAACGAGGCCATTAAGGAAATTCTCGGAATCAAGACGAATGTGAGAATTAATTATAAACGAATAAACTTTGAAATTCAATTTTGTTTATCAATGGCACGGTAACGAAAATTATACTGTGTTATTTAGCAAATTTCAGTCTACATAAACTATCAATTAAAGAAGAAAAAAAAATATGACGGGGAATCAGAAACTGAAACTGGGAGTTAAGATGAGTTCCAGTTGAAGAGTTTGCCCGAGGCAATTTCCGGTTAAGCCATATGCTTTTGTAGTGGAGCCGCCGACCGAGCGACCGCTTCAACCCGTCGTTTCATTCAACGCTTCAGAGAAGTAAAGCAGGGATCCACCGGCGATCCTAATGGCTTCACCTTTTCTTCGGCGTGAGTACGGACCTAAACAAATCCACATCGTCCTTCTCGCCTTAGTCCAGAACCGACGAGTAGCCTAGGATGTAATTTCTTAAATATTTATCGTGGCTGTTGCCATAGTAATAAGAGATAAAGGGCCGCTACAGCGAAGTAAGGAAAAAACTTGAGCGACGAGAACATTATTTTTTTACTAACGCTTTATCTATACTCATGGAACCTCCGCATTTATCAGCGTTTCATTAATTGGAAACTCAGGGAACTGTGATCGTTCCTCCTCATCAAGGTGCCTTACATTTTCTAGAGCTACTGCCCACGACAGCGAGTGCATTTTTGTGTGTGTTTTGTGTTCGTGTCATACGTGTGGTGTATTTTCAGTTTTGTTTTTTTTTTCTTCTCTCGTTGTTATTATTTCTTTATCCCAGCAATTTTTCACAGTCGGGTCGGGGGGGAGAGGGATCGCTAAGCCGATCCTCTTCCGAAATATAAAATATCTCACCGTTTATTTAAGGCAATAATAATAATAATAATAATGTGCGCGTGTCGCATCGAAGAAATGAAAACCTCCCGGACAACTTATGATATCGACGACTATATTTATGAGATGGAAGCGCGGGCCAACTTCGATGCTACCGCCGAAGCGGAGGATGTGTACGCGCAGCTCGCGCAGAAGGAGAAGGACCTGATCCTCGCTGCCGAACTTGGCAAAGCGCTGCTCGAAAAGAACCAGGAGCTCAACCAGACCAACGAACGGATGATTGAAGAATTCAGCCAGAAGTTGGAGGTAAGGAAAAAGCGTTTAATGTCTCTTTTAGTTTAGTTTGTACCTTTCCTTCCTCTCAGAAATCACGGTAGCTCAAAACAGGGCCCCTCTCTCTTCTCTACCCCTGGAGCAGACCCACCATTTCCAATCCCCCACATTAAAGCCTTAGTCCGCAATATGGTGTCTAGCGATCTGATGAAATTTGAGAATTTTATGACTATATTTATTTAATTTTAAGCGATTGTTTGCGCGTATTGATTTAGCGCATATTTGCTCAATTCACTTCTTCGAAAATATTAATCATGTAAATAGTGTGAGCTAAAAATTTTCACCTGTAATAATGTAAAGGCAACTTAAGTAAACATGGAAAGAACTATTAAGATTAAAACATTCATCTTCATGTTCTTAATCTAACATATTAACGACACACACTACAACAGTGATATTCATTCATTACAGTAGAAAATTTGCAGTTAAGTCATTTTTAAAGAAGAAGGGCTTATGAGGCCAAGAAAGAAATCGACACGATATTGTCGGCTACATAATTTTCTTAAGCTTGTTTACTAATAAAAAAAAAACACTTTAAAAATCATGTCAAGATATTAAAATAATGAAAAGAATTTAACAATTCTTGTCGAACTATACACATCCTTCACTGCAATATCTATAGGAGTTAATGCTAGCAAACTTTTAAGTCTCTCTCTCTCTTTTTTTTTTTATTATTATTATTTTTATTTCTATAAGTAAATGCGTTTGAAATTAATTTGCCATGTCATAATAGTTTTTTGCTTTGCAAAGTTTAAAAATCATTATAGAGCATGTTACTTGACTGTTAAGATGAATGAATCAAATATATGCAGTTTAATTAAGATATCGCAAAACAATTGCTATATAAGGAATAGAATGAATATGCTTTCTCTCTTTCACCATTTAAAAAACTTTTTTTTTTTTTGTGCATTATCATTCCTTAATTAATTTTTATTGATAAGCTTAATTTGAAATTGAAGGAACCCTTTTTTCATTCTACTCCCTCATTTTAATAAGCAACAGAGATTTCAATTGGGCTCCTTTCAGGGCGGCCGTTTATTATGCATTCAATAAGCCCTTTGAATCCGATTAATATTTGAGAACTGCGAATCAATAAGCGCACTTTTTTTAAAAAAAATTTTCTTTCCCCCACCTGACAGCCACCCTTCACCGTTTATTTTTTCGTTATAACGGAGTCCGCGTACCGTGCGTCACGTTTCTGTGAAGCCCGCGTTGCCACGGCGACGGACGACCCTCGATACAGCGTCGGGCCAATTTGTTTATAGCTCGCCAGCATTGTCGTACACTTCATCCTCCACGCGGTCTCAAAGTAGCGGACCGTCCATTCAAATGTTGCCATTGGGAAGAAGTGGTTTCATAAAAAGGCTTTAAAATGTTACCTTTTGAATCCATGGTATAGGGGGCTTAATGTAATAATCAGCTCGATTAGATCGTCGTTAATAAGAAAATTAACTTGTTTTTTCGAATAAACATTCGATTTCAAACGTGGATGCTCAGTTATAAATTACGCCTTATTTCAACTTTCTATTGTGCAGAATTTATAGAGCATAATTTTATTAATAGGAAAAGGAGGAGATTAGCGAGCGTAGTCTTTGAAAAAACAATGAGAACGCACGCGTGAACCGGTGACCTGTCCCTCCCCCTTCTCTCTCTCTCTCTCTCTCTCTCTCTCTCTCTCTCTCTCTCTCTCT
>JAHWFO010036343.1:832007-869789 GCA_023313115.1 Rhysida immarginata
TCTCTCTCTCTCTCTCTCTCTCTCTCTCTCTCTCTCTCTCTCTCTCTCTCTCTCTCTGCCATCTTTCTAATTTCCTAGGAAAGAACACGTTTTAATTTACAAGAAATCTTTATTCTAAAAACCTTGTTAGAGTGAAGAAAACGTTAAGTTGCTCCTTAGATTTCCTCTTTATTTTCTGTTGTTGGTTTAAACTTCACTTTTGTTACCATTAAGAGGAATAATAAAAATAGGAGTAAATGTTAATGAAGAAACGGTAAATGAAAACCAACCGTGCTAATTACGAAAGGTGAAAGAAAATAAAAAATAAGCAGATAATGGATTCTTTAATTTTCATCTCTAAAAAAATTTGCATTGAAGCTTAAACAATAAGCGAGCGAGAGGGAGGCTAAGAGTCACGTGATAGTCATTGTTCATTGGAAAAAATTTATCCATTTTAATTGTTATTAATTTATCTTGTGCGGGAAAAGAACGTATTTGCTTTGTAGTGCTATGCAAAGTGTTCTTTTGGCGAAACTCATTATTCATGTCAGGAGATCTTATTGTGCAAGAAGAAAAGTTCTTATCGTGTTGCGATTAATAAACAGATCTGGGCTTAATTTACATAGAATTTTATTTGGTTGCTTGATAGACTAGATCTGGCTGCGAGTTTGGAAATTCAGCAGCCGTGTAATTCGCAGTCATAAAGACGTACCCTGTCATTATAAAATCTGAATTTCATAAAGTTCATCGTATTTTGTTTTTTGTATATTTTGGTATCCCCCCCCCCCCCCACCCCCTCAGGTACTTCTTGCATCGTTCGTTGGGAGATGTAACCGCCAATGTTAAGGACACGGTTGACAGTAAACAAGCCGTGAGGTCGTCGCCTAGGCATTATCGTTTCTTGGTTGGCTGCGTTCATAAAGAATAAATAAAAAGGAAGCGGAATAATATTAAACAATATATATCCAAAGGGTTTTTGTAACTGTCCACGTGACGTCACAATCAAAGCAACCATTCATTATGTCGCCTTGCACGCAATCCTTTTGCGTGTTTGCAAATTTAATGTTGTTGCTCGGCTTTACCGTTTTTAATATATAAAATTGAAATGCAATGTTAATTGTAATGATAAGAAGTGGTGTCTTTTTATTGGCATAATGTCACGTGCATCTGTTCCGCAGACACGTTGATTGCAGCTAATGGCAGTCGGTCGTGACAGGTTTCACTGAGGACAGTTCTTTCTTATTTTTTTCCTTTCATTCTAATTTTTTCTTCCTCTAACGGTACAGCAAAGACGGTGGCTAATGGACCGGAACTATTCCTTGGTGCGAACCTCTTAACTGAAGCATAACTTGTCTCTATCTGTGATGCGATGAGAGAGAGAGAGAAAGAAAAAACATTTCTAAATATAAATAAAATAAAAAGCAAACACTGCAGAGTGGGGATGTAATTTGATAAGGTTCCACCTAATCACTTATCATTTCAATCTGACAATAATCGATTAGTGAGATAGTGGCGATAAGGAAGTTCACTGTTTAGCCAAACTATTGGTTCATAATTATATTCAATAATAATTAAATTGAGATTTGTTATCATAATAGGTTCGATACAATTTGGAGCACAGGAGTTGCAAGGCCCAATGAAACCTAATATTTCGTTAATTTGAAACACTAAAAAGCTTTTAAGAGTAAAAATAAAGAAAAAACATTCCGCGATCTGATAATGAATATAAATTTACCAAATATTTGAACATTATCTCCAGCTCTCCTTTATTATTTTAGAGGTTAATTATTGTTTATGGAGATTTTTCAGCGAAAATCAGCCCGAAATGTTTCGGGAGTTTATATTCAGAAATAGGTATTCGGAAGCAAGATCCCCTTTGAAGAACCTTCGCAATTTCTCGATCGCTCGCGAACTCCAGACGAAATGCGCCCAAATCCTTTCTTCGTCCCTCTAGCCAAAGGTAAAAAATCCACTTTAAGGATGTATCATCTTGCCCTGTGAGTAATCCAATCCTTTTGGGAGTGAACCGAGAAAACGACACAATGGCGTCCGTCTCGGCTATTCTTAGGTGCAAAGTCGTCCAACCTGTTCCTCGTCGCAGTTCACCGGTTTCCCTGAGGGTGTCGGGCTCTCTTCCTTCTAATGAGTTGTCATAGCTCACATAACTGCTTCGAAAAACGCACCAAATGACACGTTTATTTGTAGTAGTTTGTAAAACTTGCGAAATTTGTTATCGGCTTATATTTCACGTTTGACCCTTTTTGTTTTAATAGTTTTATTTGCAACACGTGAGTTAGAATTTTTTCTTGCGATATTTATTATTAATTATAAACATTTCTCTTATATAACTAGTAATTTTTCGGAAAATGTTTATCTTATAAGAAACATACAAATCAGAACAAAGATAAACGTTAATAAAACCAATTGCAGTATATATATAATAAAACCAAATAACGACCAGAAATTTCAGAACCCTATTAAAGAACATTTGCAGGCAGTAAATTTAAATGACACGTCAACGTATGCAAAATATACATAAAAATAACCAGACACCCTGTAATAAAAGCTTACAACATAATGAAGATAGTCAGAAGTATTAAACAATCAAATAGTATTTAAGTTAAACATTTCACTACAATAAATAATTAGTAAACAATATAAACTTGAAATCTTATTATATACATATTATTCCCAACCTCTTTTGGGCGGTATAAATAAATATATAACGTTGCCTATAAGGAGTTAAAATATTTGTTTATCGTCCTCAGTCAGCCTTTTGGGATCCATTAAGACTTAAGGATTTTTTACCAACCTTTTTGGAATTCATATACCTTATATATATGGCCACTTATTACCTTTTGTAGTTTTGTGCCATGTAATTAAATTATTTATAATTACCAGATAGATACTAGATCGTGGAAAATCGTATTTATTAACTAAATGTGGTCTTTGATTCTTAACTAATTATTCTCAAAAAGCGCGAAAGCGACCTAAATGTGCATATTCGTTTTGTATTAAACACGAATTAGCTCTTTTCATTACTTTTTCTGACGTCAGATACATAAAGAGCTCGGATTTCCAATCTCGTTGTCCATATCTAATCTGTTCTGACCACAATTGCCATGAATAAACTCCACACCCACATTTTAATTTAATTAAGTTAAACCATCCTCTGTCAAAGGGTTACTCTGGCAGGTAACCGTGTCGTTTAATTTAAATTTAATCGCCTTATATTTGGGGGAAAATTATGCAAAAATTACGATTTTTTTTTGAAATTATTAATCCAGTGCGAAAGAGTTTGCGTTCCGCTTTGTCAAAAACTGTTTTAATGGAACCTTTGTAATCTGCCCTCTTGATTGGAAGGTTTTGTATCGAAATTTTCTTGTATTGATGTCAGGTGACCCTCTTACCGACTGACGACGACCCCATTCTCAGACACGTAAGCTGCTCACAACCGCACGGAAAGCAACTCCCACTCATTCTACTCATTCCCCACCCTTTGTCTATGACCTGGATTTTGACCGAAAACATGAGTAAATTTCGAAGTTAAGCCCCCTTATTTTTTAATAAGTGCAATTTTTAAAATTAAATATTTGATAAAATATTATGAGAGAAACGAGTCGCGTTTGCTAGGTCGATGTTCGCTTAAAGAAAAGCCTTTGTTGTTATGGAGATACAATATGAAGCAAAATTGCTTAGTATATTGCAATTAGTGTTTACAAGAGTATTTGAAATCAGTATTTACAGCTTCGCTTTGCATATTGCAGTATTAATATTAAGTATAAAATATTAAAGCAAAATGACAAGAATATTTTTTTCTATTCGTGTTTGGTTTCAGGTGATAAGTAATGTTATAATAATGTTTTCTAATATTTATTAATTTTAACAGTAACCACATGTTTTATTTTAGTACATATTCTTGCAGTCATTGTTTTGCAAAAATAATGACCATAAGACAAAGTAATTCGAACTTAAACATGTTTTATACAGGGTGTCTCAAACCTTTTAGGGTCAAAATTCTACAGATGGTAGAGAACTGTAAATGAGTATTTTGAGATAAGGAATCATTGGGACGGAAAGTTTACTTTAGGCACCGAGTAATACGGGGAGGAATATTTTTGTAAGCTGCTTTCGTTTTCACAGCAAACAACAATTTTTTTTATCTACAGTCTGTAACATTGCTATGGAATCGGTGCATAATTTTCGATTACGTTGTATATTTATTACATATTATAACCGTTACCTGTGTACAGCACTCTTAGCCTATTAACATTTTAGAAAAAGTATTAAAAATTCATTTTCATCAATTTCAAAAACAATACACAAAAAAGTCAGTTTTTTAATGTAACAATTCTATGGAATCAGAAGTGAAAACCTTTAAAATATTGTATCTACCTTCTAAAAATGGAACTGAACCATATGCAAATTACCTTTTATTGCTTGCAAAAGTTATTTATGTTAGTGGAAAGTAGATGTTTTCTTGAAAGATCAGTGTTGACAGAGCTTGAAATCAGAAAGATCATCAAGTTTCATGCTCAAGGATTAAGTCAAAGAGCAATTGCTAAAAAGATAGGAAGATCTCAGAAAGCAGTTTATAATTTTTTGTCAAAGGGTGACAATTATGGTACTTCCAAAAGAAGTTCTAAGGCTAAAAAGCTCAACACTAGAGATCACAGAAGAATATTTTGTATGGCAACGAAAGAACAATTATCAGTACGACAGATTGCAGCTGCTCTACCGTAGAAGTGTCCCACCAGAATGTCTGGAGAAGTCTTCACGACAACACCAACGTCAAGTATTCCAAATGTCTTAGAAAACCACGACTAACAGAAGCTCACCGACATGCACGACTTGAATGATAAAGATAAGATGTCCTGGGTGGAACAATGGAGCAACATCGTTTTCTCTGACGAAAAGAAGTTAAACTTAGACGGACCAGACGGAAATGCATGTTACTGGCATGATCTGAGGACGACCCCCAACATTCAGTTCAGCAGGAACTTTGGAGGGGGATCTGCCATGGCGTGGGCAGCATTTGGCTACAACGGAAAATCAGATCTTGTGTTTGTGGAAGGAAGATTGGACTCCAAAAAGTATCAGACATTGCTTTATGATCATTTAATACCGTTTGGCCCTTTGATTGGTGGCCCAACGTAAAAATTTCATTGTTAAAATTTCAAATTTCAAAAGCAATGAAAACATGGTTCGTTGATGAAAAAATTGAAGTAATTAATTGGCCATCATTAAGCCCGGACATGAACCCCATAGAAAATTTATGGGGTATCATGGTATCGAAAATTTATGCTAAAAAGAAACAGTTTGATCATGTTAACGAGCTGAAACTCGCTATTTTAGAGGCATGGGACAACATAAAACTTCCAGTTCTCCAAAAGCTAGTTGAATCAATGCCTAACAGAGTGTTTCAATTAATTTCAGCAAAAGGTGGTTCAACTAAATATTGAATTGTAGTTTTCTTTAAACTTTTATTTGTGATTCCATAGAACTGTTACAGTTAATTAATGGATTTTTTTTGTTTATTGATCAAACAATGTTTTTGTTTTTTTGTTTGTTTGTTTCATTAAACATCTTTATGGTTTACAAACATATGTAACATTCAGCATTTTGATATATGGATAATTTGAAAAGTTACTTTGAAATATGCCTTGATTCCATAGCAATGTTACAGACTGTATAAACAATCTATAAACAACTTACAGTAACAAGTTACAATTTAGAGCAATATTTAAAGGTCGCGACCACCAGTTTCAATGCGTAAATGCGCATGAAATTTTGCCTTACTCTTTCAAAATATCTCTAGTGTTTGTTGGACAAGGAGACAAGCAGCTTGGACCCTGGCAAGCATTATCGCATTAGATTCTACTGGGGTTTCATAAAGCAACCAGGGAAGAACGTTAGCATTAACCTTATTCCCTGAAGCAACTATTATACTGAATGTGCCCTCAAAGGAAAAAATCCATAGGAGTGAGATCCAGTGATCTCGCTGGCCATCGGACAGTTCTTCCCCTTCCAATCCAATGATTAAGGAATCTGTGTCCAGGTGCTCGTGGACATCAGTATCGACGTGAACAGGCGCACAGTCATGTTGAAGTCACATCCTCTCGCGGACAACAAGAACTCGTGGCGCTTGAAATATACATTTCCGACCGTTGGTTCCCTATCTCAAAATATTCAGTTTATGGTCCTCTACAATCTGTAGAATTTGGAGCCTAAAGGCTTAGACGCCCTGTGTATATAAACTCCTAAACAGTCTGAAAGTTAATTCTTTCTTTAAATTTGTACTATTGACAAGTTGTAAGTCGAAAATTTCAACTGTTATAAGAAAATTACCAAATGGTGAATTACACATGTAGATTATTTAATTACATGTAGACAGTATTCGTAAATTCGATCTGCCTTCATTTCTCCAAATATATCCCGAGAAATACTGTACTTTGCAGCTCATAACTTTTTGGGACAAGACACACACACACAGACATGCACATTTATATTTGCATCTTGAAATCTTTATGACTTTGTTTATTTTTAGAGCCAGTGTTTCTGACTTTTTGTAGGTGGTGTTGCACTTGGTATTGAAACAAATACGAGGCAGTGTCTCTGTCTTTCTCTTTCCTTTCAACCAATAATAGACTTCGTTATTTAATGTCTCCGAGGAATCTCTTCCATCTCCGGCATCCCTTCCCTAAACCGTTACCATAAATCTGATGGCTCGAAAAGAGAAAACCGAAAAGGAGAGATTGATCGAGGGTGGAGACAGGAGCCACCTGCCAACCCCAACACCGAGAGTAGCTCCTTTTTTAACCTACCCCTTCCCCTTTCCCCTTCTTATTTTTTCTTTTCTGTTTTGGAGCTTTTCCAATAATTCCTAATTTCGAAGACTTTTGTTCCAGTGCAGTTGTCGACGACGATAGGACTCTTTGCCTTTCCATTCACTTTTCGAGTGGCAACCCATAGTCGCCGAAGGGTTGCGATTAGATCGTATCGAACGAATTGTAGTTTGTAGCTGTGTGCACGAAATTGAATATTTTTTTTCTATTTCAGATCTTATTGTTTTGTGCTGAGGGAATGAAAGTTAATACGAAATGATATTTTTCGGTGTTGCTTCGTGATGCAAGGAATTTTCGATTTGCATGAAAATTCATTCTGTGAATTCAGAGTTGGTTGTATTGCAATATTTAATTCTTCTAATCGTGTAAAATAAATTTGAGATAGCCGGATTCGTAAATTTGCGCATAAAAATCTAGAGCTCAGAGACTTGGTAAATTTTTTTGCCATTTAATTTGTAATTTATGAAAAAGTTCCCATTGTATGGGTAAGAGTCACATTAAAATTTGTTTCAATATCTAAATTTTTGAATAAAGTAGATATTATACATACATTGTATAATATAAATTATTTATAATCTATTTGGCACTTTTAAGTAATGTATGCCTCAGTACAAAACATGAATTTTCCCTTTCGTATACCGTTATTGCTGGTTAGCTTATTATTGATAGTGTATAATAAATTCTTTAAAAATCACTGTATTTTCATGTACAGTCGAACCCTATTAAAACGAAATCCCGCTTAATACGATATTCTTTGGTCCCGATCCCGTGTATAACATTCCTATATTAAATTGGTCGTTTAATATGAAAATTTTTATTGCCCGAGTCCGGATAATACGAAAAAATGAAGAAATTCATTCCAAGAAAATTGCATTATTTGAGGTATTTATTGTAACGTTTTTTAAACGTTTTTATTTTGGTTCTTATGCTGCGAATTCTGGTTGGTTCTTGTGTAAATGAATTCGATAATATTGAGGAACCTACTGCGCCAGAATTGGAAGGGTCGGATGAATGAGAACTTCATAGTCAAAGAGAGCATCTGGGCAGTCTGACATTCCAGGAATAAGTCAGAATCGATGAAGATCTTCTAATCAAAGATCTCTTAAGGATGTACGACATATTGGAGCATTGTCGAAATGAAAATGGCGATTCCGAAGAAGCAGAACTTGTCGGCGATTAGACAGAAAAATACGCACCATCTAACAAGCGTATGTTGTCAGTTTTTAGAGGAAATTATGGTAGTACATTATATATGGTAGTGATGTTCCACCAAATCTTTTCAATTTATAAAGTTCTGTGAACAGTGCTGTTATAAAAAAATTATATTCGTTCATGTAAACAAACCTCTATTGTATATATTTTTCCGAAATAAACGAGTGGCAGAAATTTTTAGACTTAATTCTTACGAAAACCGAATTGTACGAAAAATTTTCCCATGAATTAATAACGGGGTTCGACTGTATGTAACTTGCGAACGAATAAAGGCCACAATCACTATATTCTTTGCAGAAATTTAGATTTATACTCCGCAGCATCGCAAGATAAGCACAATATAGTTTGATATATCAATTCCCATATTTTATTTTACGTAACGTGAGTGCAATTGATATAGCCTTAACAGTGTAAAATATTAGTTGCCTGATAATCCTGTTTTATATGTTTCGTCTTTCCTGGCGTTGTAAAATATTTGCGCATTCTCTTGAAGCAGCGAAGATAAAAAAAAAAATAAATAAAAATAAAAATAAAAAAAATAAAAAATAGAGTTGTTCACCTTTATGTGGAAGAGTGTTGATCGATCCAAACCGAGTTTTCTTGAAAATTTTGGTTGCTTTTTTTTTTTTTTTCTTTTTCTTTTAAACGAAGTGACTTGTAAGAAGAGAATTACAAAACGAATTTAAGAACAAGTTTGGAAACAGGAGAAAAGTGCCACTTAATCTTTGAAATAAATGAAATGTGTTTTATTTAAGAACATCTTTAAACTGCCCTGCCCTCTCTATTTATTTTTGTCGTTTGCGTGCCAACGGAAATTGGTATCATTGAAGGTGAATCGATGAAACGTTCTTAAAATAAGTTTATCTTAAACTTTCTCTCTCTAGTTGTAAGTTTCTGATCTTTTTGGTAAGTACGTAAATAAAAAACTTCCAAAGGAGAAACTGTGATTAAAATGCAGGGAAGAGCACCAGGAAGGGGGATCAGCAACCCGCGAGAGAACGGTGGGTGAGGTCACGTGAGAACGAGTGAGGGATGATGGGATGGGTACCCTGTCTTTCCCGAGTGGGGGGGTCCACGCCCTTATCCCTCCCTAGGGGATTACACAGTTGGAGCGAGAGACCCGTCACGAAACCTCTCCACTCTGATTTACTCTGAACTGAACACCACCTTGATTATTTCATGAACTACTTCCTTTATTATTTATCTGCTGCTTTTTATTTAGCCCTTCTCCCTCCCACGCCCCCCTCTTCAAACGATTTATTCTCTCATTCCCTTCACTCTCGTCGCCATTGACGCCTGATTTATCCTCGTTATTTCGAGTTATTACCTCTTTTCTCCTCTCCCAGACCACCTTTCGGTATAAGCAGACTACTTTTACCCAAATTGTAAAGATAAAGCAGATTTCTTTTATGAAAATTAATAAATGTATTATAAATTTATCATCATGGTAGTCCAGAAATTTAGGAACAGCATCTTGTAGAGCGCCGAACACGATTCTCCGATATCCTTAATATGAAACTATTTTACAAGATTCTCGCAAAAATATTTTCACAAATTTCACCAGCCTGAATGAAAACGAAGCAACACTGGAGTTCCTCTTTCCAATAGTGTAAAGTATGTTGCCGTGCACGCTTAAAATTCTAATTTAGAAATGGTTTGTCTTGACTGTTTCCTATATTTACACCTGTTGGCCTTGTCAATGCGAACTCCGCGACATTCTCATCATCAAATACCAACAGAGCAGGAGTTTGAGAAATTTGTCCATTCTTAAACATGATAAGACAATTTTGAAACTACAGTTCTCGCAGGCCTACTTTGATATCAGAACATGAATGAAAACGTAGCAGCATTGGAGTTTTCCGTTTCCGTTTCCAATATTTTAATTTATAGGCTATATCCGTGCAATTAAAATTCGAATATAAAAAACATCTGATGTCTGCATTTTCGTCTATGGAACAGCTCGACACTGTAATCGAAAGGAATTTAATTTTCTTTAACGAAAACTCAGTGCCAAAAACGTAGGCAATCATGCATTAAAGACATTCGAGTTCATTATTTTTAATGGGGAAGAATTGTTATTTGCAGGTTCAAACTCTGTTTATACTTGAATTTTCAGGAGAATTGATGTTATTAGTATGAGGTGTGCCTAGTACTCAAATATTAAACGAACGAATGCACCTCATTTACGTAACTAATAACAAACACTCACAAAGGTGTAAATCACCGATTTTCACCATTTTTTTACTGAGAGATAACGCCAATATTAGCCCACAATTTAATACGTAGCGGGCCCTTTTCAGTATTTTTCTAGATAAAAAATCATAAACTTTTGACATTTTCGCGTCAAAATCTAATACTTGGACACCACCATAATTAGTGTGAGGGGAAACCAGAAGCGAAAAAAAATATAAATAGTTTTTCATTATAGCATTAACAAATCGGATATGTTGGCTCTAATTTATTTTGAACATAACATACATAATGGTATCGATAAATCTATTGAATGTAGTACAGTTATTTAACGACGAATTTGTTGCTCAGTGATATGTTGCAACTCCTGTAACAATTTTTGATATTAAATTTAAAAAATCATCTAACAGGTGAATAGTAAAACAGTTTATTTTTATTATTTTTACTTGATGTATTTTTCATATTTTTTTCATATTTAATATCATCTGCTGTAGCATAATACCATGTTTAAAAACTTTAAATCATTTATATTTTAAATCATATTTTTCATGAATTCTTTTGTCATGGCAATTAAACGACCAAAAATTTTTATTTGCAAGAAATAATTCAAAACTGTCTATGAGCTCCAAACTACAATTAGGAAAAATTTGAAGATTTACAATTTGAGGATAATAATGATCACAAGGCAGAGGAATCTAATGAAAAGAATGAAGCTTCTGAAGCATCATCATTTATATCACCATCGCCAGAAACGAATAGCGAATCATATTTGAAGGAATCCAAACTAGAATCGATTTCCAGTTTATATAAGAAAAAGGCAGTAAAGTTCTGGGAAAACAGTAAAACTACTTCGCATTTGAACCTATATCATGTTTAACATTTATGATTTAAACGAGTAAGATCCGTCACTCAGCTGTATAGATGGAAAATTCAAGCAATTCGCACTTAAAAAATTGAGAATTTCAACCAGCTTCGACAACAAATTTTACACGAGTTTGGCAATGCTAAAAATCTAAACTTCATTTCTCATGACAGGATCTGAAGAGGTGGGCATTAGATTTTGCTCGTAAACTGCACCTAAACACATTTAAAGCCTCAAAAAGCTGGTTACATAAATTTAAAGAAAACAATAACATTGTTTAACGAAACTGTAACTATGTTTGCACTAATTATTACTTGATCATTTTCAAAATGACAAAATTTGTAACTACAGATTTAAGAGGTCATTTTGAAAATAATCATGTAGTAAATAGTGCAAACGTGTTTGTGCAAACATGCCGTCAGCAGTTCCTTAATTTCGATGCTTCTCAAATATTCAATACCGATCAATCTGGGTTTCAATTAGAAATACATTCAGGTCGAACACTAGATATACGAGGAACTAAAACAATTCTTGGTAAAATGCAATCGAAATTATCAACAGCGCATTCATATACTATCCAGCCATTAATATCGCTTGATGGAAAGTTTCATTCTCCTTTGCTTTTGGTTCTGCAAGAAACTAAAGGTGACTTTGGACCTCGCGTTGTCGAAAAACTGTTTCGGGCTCCCGACATCTACTTGATGGTTTCTTGATCGGGAAAACTAACAAAAGATCATCTTAAAGCATGGTTTGAATAAATTTATTTTCCGTCAGTAAGTGAAAACAGTATTTTACTAGTAGACTTATGGACAAGTTATAACGACAGGAAATCAGTTAGTGATGTAAAACCCAACAACAAATCTATACAAAAAACGTTTTTCCAAAGCACACCACGCCACTAATTCAACAACTTGATATTTATTGTTTCCGATTTTGTAAGGTTATTTTCAGATAGAGTACATGCCTTGAAAATTGATTTCAATTTAGATCAACGAAATAATATCATTCAATTGCAATCACTGATTCATAATCAGTTTCCAAGTCCTCGATTTCAAAAAATGTTCAAATATGCATGGTTCAAATTGATGGTTATACTGATGAAAGACCATCACTGTTAGAAAATTGTACAGACTTTTGTTTTAGAGATGATGTACAAGGGTGTGGTCATAACAATTGTAATGAAGTTTCTTTCATTACATGTGATTGGTGTAAAAATTCTTTGTGTTTCAATCACTGTTTTTGTAATGTTTCAAAATTGTGAAGATTATGCATTATAAAATTTGCAAGGGTTTATAAGCAAAAGTAAAGCAAATTTATAACACTTCTAACAGATTTTTACATATTTGTGAAAATTTAAATTTATAAGCATTATGTAGCTATTGTAGCTATTTAATCAATTAAAATTTTTATCTACTAAATTATATCTACTTGTTGTGCAGTATTTGTTCAATTTATGCTTCAAAAAAGAGTTTTATAATTTTTCAATCTCCCCCTGTAGAAGCAATAAACCTTCCCTATTTTGAAATTGCGCACCAAATTTAATTTTGACTATTTGATTAATTTTTATCTGAAAAAATACTGAAAAGGGGCCGCTACAAATTAAACTGTGGGCTAAAATTGGCGTTATCGATCAGTAAAAAAAAATAAAAAAAAATGGTGAAAATCGGTGATTTACACCTTCGTGAGTGCTCCTTGTAAATATAATAAATGTAAATTAGATTTACTGCAAACAACTAATCTTAAATCTTAAAAGACGCTTGAGGAGATTACCCAAAACGATTAGAAAGCACTAAATGGTAAAAGCAAAAATGGCAGCAGAGAACTCTTGGGATCATATGATGAATTGAGCAATATAGAAATTTCTCCCCATGTTTAAAAACAAATACGAGATGCTAATAATGTATTCTCTTAATTATGTAGTTCACGGAATGCTTTTTTTGTAAGATTGACAGAAGCTAGATGAGATTAATAGTGATCAATAGCTGAGTTGTTTGTAACAATACTTTTCACCCTTAATAATTTCACAGCACCACTTTTTCACCCCCATGGTTCCACAGAATGAGCGGGGATCATATTAACATCTTCATAAATTTCCTACCCTACCGACACACCACAGGCTTTCCGGTTGTAATCATTAGTCTCGCGAGCTTAATGAAGCTGTCATAAAAGTGTATAAATTTGCTGAAACCTGTAAGTTATTCGAAGCATTAACGTCTTTTCCCATAACCTCCGGAATCCATTAGCTAATAATTTCATTCTTCAAGCTATTCCAGACAACCAGTGTTTGTCATACAAACGACCCTTAAATGGAGGACCCGTATTCTGTCACGATCTTGAGCAAGGTTAGATTGACGTTAGAAAAAGCCTTGGAAATATTTTTTATTTCGTTTGCTATAAAGATTTGTAAGCTGGATTAGATCACTCGAAGAATGTTACTCAAAAACTAAATGTGTATATATCCGTGTGTGTGACTTTTGCCTTGGTAGGAGTCCTTGACACGCCACAACGGGTTCTGTCTACGCTCGGTCGCACAAGCGGACTCCACGTCAAAGGCAGCCGTCTATTCATCTGTCAGAGCTTAACGTTTTCCTTAAGAAATTCTTTTCTATCTGTTTTCATTCCTACTGACGTAACCAGTTTTTGTATTAAAACTCGGATGAAGGTTAAAAGTTTGAAAAGAAGGTCCGTTTTGAAATGTCTTGCGTTTCTTTTTCAGCAGTGGGAACTGTTTCAAAGTTTGAAGCTCAAGCCATGAAAGTTTTTTCTTTGAAGCCTTCTCCATTTCATATTTTTATTTATTTATTATCAAGAGTCTTGAAAAAACCATTACTACTTATAATATTTGTTAATCCTTCTTTGATTGTAATCTTATTTTTTAATCCAATTTTTCTTAACTAATATATCTGAAAGTGATGAACTTTCCCGAATTGTGTGAGAAATGCATTAAATATGAAAAACTTTAGAATTAACTCATTTAAGCTGTCCCTTTCTAAATAATTATAAGTAGTAAGTATAACCTCGTTTAGCGTTTATTACCTTTGCAAATTTTCATTTCTTACTTCAGTTCGCAGCATGTAGAGTTAAAATATCAATCGTGTTAACCGTTAGGGGCATGTATCACAAATTAGAAAGAATTCTATGAACAAGATACATTTCAATTAAAATATCATCTAAAGCAAAGAAGTCTAAAAGTGATAAAGAAATGACTACTAAGAAATTCTCTATGGCAAAACACATTAAGCCATAAGCTGTAGCTATTTGAACCCAAAGAATAAACAAGAAAACCACTAATCTATGTAACAGATGTTTAATGACCCAGATGTACATTTCGGGGAGTATGCCATAAAATTGAAAAACTAGCCATATCATCGTAATCCATGAGCTCTATAGGAACTTGTTTTTCCAGAACTGATCCCTAAACTTGTTGAAAGATTGTGAGAAAACATTACAGGGGTTTAAACATACTATAAACAAAGCGTAAAATCAAAGGCAGACTGCTATTGGCATATGTTATTGTAAATGGTTGGCGCATAAAATTGATTAAGTACAGTACATCATTGTATAAATGAAATTTGATTGTCTATTTTATCGCAGTAACTTTAACCTCAATTCTATACATAAAATCCTAATAGTATCTAAATATTTAGTTCGTTTCAGGAGGTGAAGTAATAAGTATATCTGCCCTTTGGATGTTTCATATTTGAAGACAGTGGAAATTTTTTACGAGAAATTTTATGATTTCAACTTTTTCATGTGCTTAATATTTTTGCTAGTTTAAGTACCTAAGGACGAGCAACTTCCCATCTCTTACCAGTAGCTTCATGCGTACTCGTCAGTTAGATTGACCTTTTGGAAAACGAACTAAAACCGCCCCCAAAAAATGCATTTATCATTACAATATTTTAGCCTTACTTCAAGAAAGCGCCTCAATTTATGTGAAACATTGAATGCATGCGTTGAAAAAAATGGGAAAGTGCTGACCTGAATTGCTTATGAATGGGTTTCAAGGAAACGTTTCAGTTGTCTGACATTAGACAACAACGGACGGTTACTGACGAATGAATTTGTTTTATCGTAGTTTACTTTTCAGTTATTACTTTTTGCTTAATTTGCAATGTGACTATCTGTTCTGCGTCCTCATTTATGTGTAAAAAAAATCAAAATAATCGTTTATTGGATTCTCATAGGAATCCTCAAGGCAAGAATTTCGTGCAAGATCGTAAGGTAACTGTGTAATTAGAGTTTTAAGGAAGTTGTGTGCTCACATTGAAAATAAATAAATAAAACAGTTTGGCCGTCGGTATATAAAAAAGTTGTTTTATAATGTTGATGAAGGTTACGAGTTGGGAGAGGAAGGAAAAAAAAAAGAGAAAATAACCTTCAAAAATTGCAAACGAGGAAAAACACCAATTAGCTATGCATTGGATTAAGCCAGACTGCGTTCAAGGTAAAGGAGCAGCAGTTGATTATTCGTTTGGATCGTTCACGTGTAAAACGGTCTGTTATGAGAATCCATCAACAGATACAATCAACCAACAAACTAACAACCTTCTTATTCTGTGACTTCACCGTCATTTGTTGTAGCTTTGCAGACCACCTGGTCGATGATAAGCGATCTCATTGAATTAAAAAAGATAACGAAGATGGAATCTAATATGTGAATCTATTGCGTCAATTGTATCTCATTACAATGACTCATCGAAGTATTTACCTTCGCTGTTGTCGTTCTTTATGTAAATTAATTTCGATCCCTTCCCTTCTCCCCCCCCCCTCTTGAGCACAAACTTCCACATTTCTCGAATATGTGCAACAAATAGTAAAATAATTTTTTTCCTAATTGATTCATCATATATATTTGAAGGTTAAAGTGAATTTATAAACAGTACTAGCTTCTACCAATAATGTTTCATTGTTGTTGTTTTTTTGTAGGCTTTAGTAGTAAATTACTCCCTAATCCACTTGATCATAAGATTCCTATCTAGTTTTATAATTTCATTTTTTTTTTATTTTATCGAAACTTGTGAAATTTTCAAAACCAACTTAAGAAATCGTACAGCCATTTCAGGGTTTCCAGATAAAAACCTGTTGAGAATGTGTGATACAGTGAAACCTCCAAATAGCGGACATCGATGGGACCATGAATTTTGTCCGCTAAATAGAGGTGTCCTTTATTTAGAGGGAAAACAAGAGTTCCTATCAAAGAGACCGGGACTTGTTAAACTGTCCCTTAATTTGCGGTGTCCTCTATTAGGAGGTGTCCGCTATGGGAGGTTTCACTGTATTGCATTGTCAGAACAATGTAAAGCGCAAGCCAGTTAAAAACATATGCACATATCCATTACCAGTTTTTTTTCGACTTTGACTTATGTTTCGGTTAGAGCATCTAAAAGTAAGTTTAAATTATAATAGGCACACATGCCCTATCTATTCGGGAACATGGCTAAAATGGTGGTCAAAGAATAAATCTTTGCCGGCCATTTATTTACTTTTTGATCCTCTATCCGGATCTGAAGTCAAAATAAAAAAACTCAAAATCGAAATCGAAAAAAATTGGCAACAGAGCGACCGACTTTGCAAATTCTGGATATTAACATTTACAATAGATATCGTATTTCCTGCGGTATAAGACACATCAATGTTTAGAAGCACACGACGTTTTGTTGTCATTCCATATTTATTTTGCAAACTTTCGAACTAGCACGTGTGCACTATGTTTTCAATAAAGCAGGACGCATTAAGTTTCATATCTCTATATAGAATACACCCATTATAAACAGTTTTTGTGTAACTACATGTAAAAATTTTCTTACGCATTTAACGCGCAGTCACGTATAACGAAATGGTGAAAATTGTGCCGAGTTTAAACAAAATAACATGTTTTGACCGACTAGAATTCTAACTGAAAATTCAAACTTTGGCTAAGATGCCCCCTGTTTTTAAGAAAAATTTGTAGGGCGAAAGTGAGCTTTACACACCGGCAAATAGGTAAATGACCTTTCATAGTTTTGAAGAAATGATGCCACTTAATTAACATGAGTTTAACAGATCCAAAAGAAAGGGCATTGCAAGCCATTTTCTACGATTCACTTATCCAATAAGAGTTCATCTTATTATCTTTCATTCCCATAGAGTAGAATCAGCATAAATGGATCCTTTCCCCTTATTTATTGCCTATTGATTTTAACCCTGATTTTACAGTGGTTTGGCATCGACTTTTGTTCCGATGTCGTCTCGGAATTGATAATTTGTCAGCCAGTTACGTCTCTTGTTTCACCAACAATGAAATAGGCATTTTTTGGATTGATCCGCATCCACCTACTGACCTCCACGTACTTTTGCTTAATTTACATGTGTCGCCGTTCGAAGTTTTCATTGAAATTTTAAAAGGGATTTCGTGCAGATTAAGGACACTTCTTTTTTTTTTTTGCCCATCCTCAATTCTCGAAGGAAAACAACGAACGGTTCACCGACCTTCTCTTCTTATTTTTACCCCACTTGGCTCTATCCGAAAAGAATGGATTATGGGGGCCTTCTCCATCACATTTATTTCGGAAATACCTTTCATAAGTCTTTAAAATGCTTCGAGCTCATTTCTTCTGTGTCATTCTTGATCAAAGAAAGAAGAAAATGACCTTTTAGCTCTTCCTTCTGAACTGTCTCCACTTTGAAGTATTTAAATTGGATGTCTCGAACAAATCTTTATAGATTAATAACGGAAAGTACTTTTTTGAGATCTTCTTTCTATCTCTCGCAAAAAAAAAAAGACATAGTCACTATAGGATAAAAGATGTCAAAAAGCCGTGACCTTCTCATCATTAAGTTCTAATTTTCATTTAAGTTATAATGCTGTATACAAAGGCTACGATTGGGGTTGGAAATTGAGATTTGACTAAAATTATATATTTTCGCCACAATTTAATTTTTTTTAATAAATAGCATGATTACACCTGCTTTCGCTGTTTAAGGTCAGAGGTTAAGGTAAGAGAATCGTCAGGCGTATTATTATGACTAGCAAAAAATAAAAATAAAAAAATCGAAATCTTAACCCTTTAATTACCTTTTATTCACGTGACCGGATAAGAGAAATTTACAAAGTATTAAATTGTTTACGAATTTTTATCTTATTATTTGAAACTCTATGGTCTTTTTTTTTAATATTACGGAGAAATATAACTCAGTTTATTCAATTAAAACCCATTTTTTTTCGAAGCAAAAAAAATATCGATAAAGATTAAATTATAATTTCATACAACACTAAACTGCTATAGTTAAGTGTTTATCTAAATTTTCGATAACCGAGGTTTTTAAATGAAAGAATAAATTCAAATAGAGAAAATACATCTATAAAAGTCTACAGGTATTATTTGCTTTCACCGTGTGATGAAACGCTGTTTTCCTAATCTGCTGTTGTAGATATTAGAAAAAAATAAATTCGTAAAAAAAATATTCGCTAATTCTAATTTATGACACAAGATCGTTTCCTTATAGGGAATAATTTCAAAGTTAGGTTACACGAAAAATCTCGAAAAAATATCTTTCAAAAATCAAAGTGTCACCATAGGGAGTGCATTCTAAATTTAACAAGAAAAATTATAAAAATTTTCATGTAATGTTGATAAGTAAGTCTGTAATGAATAAATAGAAGAATTTACTATTTTTTTTTTCTTTTCAAAATTTGTATTTTATGATTTCGCTAATGAAAAAGAATGTTCAGTATTATGCCAACTTAGGATTATGCTCTGCAGTTTCAAAGGCTGTATTACAGATTCTCTTTGTATCTGAAATCAATTTACTAAGCAGAATCTGGTACATGCGTTTTACTTATCTATACAATCCAATAATCCGATAAAATGTATATAATCATTAGAATGTATAGAAAATAAGTAATCACACAATGATGCAAAGTTACAGCGACAGGAGTTCCAATTTCCGATTATAGTGTTACCAACTTCCGTTCACCATAGTTAAATGGATGTTTTGGTCCTTTTAAATAACATCAAGATTATGCTCTATTCAACGAAATTTTGACTGGGCATGTCCCATTAAATTTCCGATTTCAATTGTAAAACATTGTTGCGAAGTAAAATTAACAATGTCTGACAGTTGAAATTGGAAATATAAATGGACAAGCCGAGTCAAACTTTCGTTGAACAGAGTAAAATAGTGTTTGTGTATTATGTGTGTAACATAAGCTATCGAAATGCTCGATTGAGTTAGAGGAAACTGAATGTTTAAATGGTGTTTTGGAATTATGAGACTAAAGGTTTTTTCAGTCTATAACCCATACCCATTTGAAAGGGCGCGCCGCCCGACTGGTTTCGGTGACCGCCCGGCTTAATAAATGAAAAATGTCGTAACACTGCGTTATTTCATCAATTATTGATGGTTTAAAAAATGAAAAAAAATTCTCGACTTTTGAGCTGCGGCCTTGTTTGTCATCTGGCTATTATGTGACTTCATGGAAGGCACTTTACAGCATCGCTATACGAGTGACTGCGATATGGCAGTAGGTATAACTGTCGAGAGGGTAACTCGTGGCTCGTGGTCGTGGAATTTTTCCTTTCGTTTATTACTTCATATCATCCATAATGCTTTTCTCATTTTTATTTTTGTCCGCCCGACTATTTCATCTTTCCATTCATCTGATTAACTTTTCTGGGAACTTCGGAACACTGTTTTTTATTTTTTCATACTTCCTTTGGGAAGTCTTCACTCAAACACATTTGACTTGAGAGTGTATTTTTTGTAAGACTATGGCATTTTAATAGGATTTGACCTCGTTTTATTCTTGAATGATTATGTTGAAAGCTCTTGATGGCGATAAGGAGAGCCACTTCACTCGAGTCTCTCCAGTGCCGCCATTACATAAGATGATCGGTGGTTGTCTTGATTGCAACAGTGATAAAAGAGAGGAGATTAAAGAGGTTTATGCTTTATGGTAATTCCAAAGCAGCTGTAATCGTCTTAAAAAGTTTTCCATGTATATCACAAAATCCAATTTGTTTTAGCTCACATAAAGTTGGACTCTTAAAAGATTTAATCGAATCTCCTTGACTAGATTATTCTTAGGGCAAGAGCGAACGCGTTACAAATTACCTTTAGATCGAGAATTAAATGAAAATGTGTTACTTATTAGCTCTTGCACATACTAAGAGAAGAGGAAACAGCAGTCTTAATTGAATTAGGAAGTTGCGTTGAAAAATAATTACGGGAGGGGAAAATATTTAAGTAAGGGAGGAGGGGATATTTAAGTTGAAATAATTGTTCGTCCGAAGAACAAAATGACGAAAACATGTTTTAATTATCCCCATGGAACATAAATGAGGTTAACGAAACAAACTGAATCGCAGGTGGAGGGCCTCGGTGTTTTTTCCTCCCCTCCCGACACGAAATAAGAAATCGCGCCATCCATCGATCATAGCAAATGGAAGAGAGAGGTTCCCCCAAACAACAACAGCAGCAGAAAATAAAAAAATATAATGAACAAATGAATAATGGATTCGCACCATGTTTTGATTTCATTCGAGAGACCCCACCCAGCATTGTAGCGTCAGCAATTATAGGGACCGAGAACATTGACGGCAGCGCGGTCTGGTGGCGATCGTTAGAAAAAACTTAAATGATAGGGAACGTGCTTTCACTGGAGTAAGTGTGCTGCAGTTTAATTTGAAAAAATCATGGACACAAGAATTGGTCGTACAAATTGTTATATTTATGGATGTAATAACACATCACGAAAATAATTGATGAAAAAATAGAAAAAATATATTCCTTCTGATAGAAAATAGGAAAAATGAATTTCATATGTTTCAGCAATTCATTCAAAGTACGGATTGGAATATGTGAAACAAGTAAAAGATTTCAATGAAAAGCATGAATATTTTCATTCTAAAATCCAAGAAGAAATAATATATAGAACTGAAAAAGTGTAGTAAAAGATAGGTATAGAAAACTTAAACCTTGGATAACAAATGGAGTAATTAAATTGATATATACATTAAAAAAAAAAAAAGAGAAAGATGCGGGAAAAATTATTACAACAATTCAGTAATGCAGAATTAAAAGAAAAATATAAAATAAATCAGAAACGAAGTTGTAACTCATATTAGAAAGCGTAAATATAAATATTACATTATCTGCATTGAATCAGCAATTTCTTTTAAAAAGAAATGGAACTATGTAAATGAATTTTTGGATGTAATATGAAACGAAACACTGGTAGTAAAAATATGAAAATTAATGTAGAAGAGTTAAATGAAGTGAACAAATACAAAAGGCTGACTCCTTTCGATATTTAGAACTTATTTTGGATCATAAGTCATATAACTCATAATTTAAATAAGCTACGAGTAATATCGATCTCTTTGCATATGCTTAAAGTAGGAGGGGGGACTTTTTTGAAGCAAATATTTGAAGAACTATTTCAATCTGTTCTGCAATATTGTTTACCAATTTGGAGTGCGACTTTCAAAACTCTGAAACCAATTATATTATTACAACAGTATATGATAAAATATCTTTTGAAAAATGAAAAAATTGTCCGTAAAACTATTACCAATTGCATATTTTAAGAATATGTAAATATGCACTGAAGGAAATAAATATGGAATCTTTGAAAAACAATCCATATGATACGAGAACATAAAAAAAAATAACGTAAGGGAAATACGTCTAATTAAATATACTTCAATACAAAGACAAATAGATTATATGTTATTACGATATTATAATCAAATCCCTTTAACAATAAAAAATATTAATAATAGAATGTTGCAAAATAAAAAGTTAAAAAATGGATTTTTGAGGAAAACATACAGATTATAAGACATGATTTAAACACTATTGGGGAATTTTAAATCACTTTATTTTTGTATTTTAAATTAAATACTTGGTAAAATTATAATATTTAACAAGGTTTTATATACGGAGCTAAATTTTAAGTTTTATATATTATCTTTTGAATTTTATATCATCTTTAGACTTGATTTTTTTTTTTTTTTTACTGAAACTATTAATTTGTATTTATTTTATTTTTACATTTATAATCTGTCCGTTTGTATTTTAAAATACAGCGATTTTTCAGTGTGATAATTTTTTCTATTATTATATTCTGTCCGTTTGGACACTAAAATATAGCGATGTAAGTGTAATTTCCATTTTGAACCAAAATCTCACGAGCAAAACTCTCATTCAATTTTGGTGGCTTTTGTAAATTTTGTAATTATTTTTGGTAATTTGGTAAATAAAAAAAATTAAAAAAATAAGATTTTAGCAAATACCACGCCAATAACACGGTTTGAAGTTGCTGCTATTTTGCTATCGAAGATCTGAAAATCATTCACATTGTCATTTATATTTTTTCGCCAATTTGCCACTAGGGGCGCTGCTAGTTAAAAAGTAGCCTGGCGCTCGGTCCCTATTGTCTTAGTTGCTGGTAAAAACCACAATGGATAGGAAAATACAATAAGCGAGACAAAAATCAGTTCACAGGCGAAAGTAAGACCTGATTCTTTACTTCCTTATTGTGGATCTTTTTTTTTAAGGCTAAATAGATCCACTGTGGCTAAGATTCACATTTTTTAAAAAGCGACAGACAAAAGGACCGTTATGTCTTTGTTAACTGAAGCGTTTGCGAAAAATTCATCATTCTTAACAACGGCCATTTTCCTCTCCGGGTCCCTTAAGGAATAGAAAGAGAAAAAGGAGAGGTAAAATGAAAAGAACGGAAAACTCGAATGGAAATGGCACTGAACTTTTTTTAAACTTTTTCCTCGAGAGAAAGTGGAAAAAATTCGATTAGCCCTCGGTGATGGCAAAGGGCCGGGTAAGATAAAGAGGCCCATTTTTATTTCGTCAAAAAAGATTAATTTTTTTTCTTTTTGTTCAAACGTTGCATCTTCCGACCAATGGAGAAAGGTTCCGCTCTTCGTGAAACGGAAGTAGAGCGCGGTCAACGCCACCATTTTGTTTCGTAAAAATGGCACCAGAAATAGATGAGATGTAGAGATAAGTCGCTGAAGAGTGAAGAGTAAGGTTTCTTTCTTAGATTTTTAAAAACTTTTTTGGAAGCGTTGACGCCTACAATGCCAACAAAAGAACGGTGACATAATAAAGATCAAGCGTTATCTATGGTAGCCTACATGACTGTATGGCCACAAGTGGCGACCACACCTTTTGTCTCTTGTAAATCAATACGGAGTCCATCCACACCCATCCCTCGTGGAACATGTGAGGAAACTAGTTTTCAAATAGATGTGTGAAAGAGCTCAAGGCAAATTATCGATTTTTCTGGACACGGGATTTTGGCGACTTTTCGACAAGAATTGTAATCCTCGCAATGTCTTCTTCCCTCTTGGAATTTTGGGACCCTTGGGATCAATAGCTAAAGCTTATTGAGAAATGTAGTTTTACGGTTTTTGGTTGAAATTGAAGATTTCGCCAGGATTTCGTAATATTCTTGGAATTGTCTGGTTTTCTAAGTTCATACTAGACGATAAATGTCGGAGTTTTCATTTTTGTTGGATTCTTGATTAAACTGGTTTTATGAGGCATTTGGGCGAGCGTGACTCTGTTTCGTAAAGTCATAAGCCTATTTGGGTCCGATTTAACTTAAATTTCAATGCCACCTAGGGACACCCACGTCCACGACTGTATACTATTTCACACGAGCGAGCTGTTCTTAAATAGGAATAGGGGCACTATTGCGCATAGGCCTAAAGAAATCGCAACGAAAGCTCCGAATTGGATTTTTTCAGTTTGTTACTTGAATAGATTTTTAATATCGGAATGATAAAGAATAATTCAGTAGATAGTTAGCCGGAATAATAAACGTTCATTAACATTTAATAGACCATTTTCATTTTCAACATTTCTTTTAAGGTATAGTTGAAGTAAACATTATTTCTATAGTAAAATGAGATTAAGTCATATTCCATCATTAGGTTAATAAATAATAAATAATGATAAAAAAAACTTACAGCACATGTAAAAGCTATTTTAAAATGTCTCATAAGAATGGAAAGTCTAATTTCGGATACAAAGCAAAAGACATCTTTTTTATCATAAAAAAATGGCTGTAATCGTTTGTTGAAACATTGAAAATTGTTGTGAACAACAGTTTTTGGTTTTCCTTTTATTTAATACATACCGATTGTCGACGATTTTAAATTAAGCCATTTGCTTCATTGACATCGGTTTAAAAATACACAATAACACATGAGAATTTCTCCTATTTTATAAGATTATCCTACAACCTTAAGAGATTTTTTTCTTTTCCTCTCCTTTGCTTATATGAAGTTCGTTATGAGAATTTTTCTGTTAGAAGCTTAATAAAGAGCAGCACATATTGCGTATCACGTGCCTTGAAATTTAGTAACATCACCTCCGCGGTCGTCAAGCGCAACTTGCCCTATTTTTTAACATGAAAACGCAGCTTTAAAAGGCCCTCGCAAGAGTAGTTTTACAGATATCAGCAACTTGGATGAAAACGCTGTGGCTTTGGGGTTTCCTCTTTCCAACAGCTTTAATCTACGGTTAAAATTCGAATTTTTAAGTGGTGTCTGAATTCTTGTCATAAGTCTTATAGCTTACGGCCTTGCGGGCTGTTCCAAACTACTGGACATTCTTATCGAAATAAATTTATTTATCTTCAATGAAAACGCATCTCCAAAATTGCAGGCGTCTCGCATTTACAGACATTCCAAGAAATGTCTTTATTTTTTAAAGGAAAAGAGATCAACATTTTGACATATTCAAAACTTTCTCAAAAAGTGAATTTCCAGCAGAATTATCCGTATTGTGCCTACGTAGAACTTTCATATTAAGGAAATGAATAGCATTCTTCATTCTTCTAGCTAAGTGTGACGAATTAAAAGTAAATTTTGAAGAGCATGGAGAAATGATTAGATCTAGAGCAAGTAATAGTTTTGACTTTATCTATTACGAATGAAATTAAATGGATAGAGGTTTATGCACTTGAGGCTTGAGAAATTGGAAATAAGTAATTCCTTAACCTTTATTTTCACGAGAATTCTGTAGCTTGCTTGATTGTTACCAAACACCTCAACAACCTCCAAAGAGCGTTTATGTAATACAACGAATGAACATTTTCGTAAAATAAAGCCTAGAAGATTATAGTTTTTTATTCCGGGTTATCTATAAATCAATAATGAATTCACTCTGACCAGTACTGCTTCACGTTGAAAGGAGTCTTCTAGCAGCCATTAAGATCAAGCTTTCAGGAAAGTCGGATCATTTTTTATTGGAAGCCCTTCGCTGATTTCCTTACGATGAATACCTTTTTCATATTTCACTTGAACATCCCTTTTATTTGTAGTTTGCCCACCCAATTCCACTTAAGAATTTTTCAATAATTTGTGATCTTCATGAACTTCCTCTGAGTCTGAAGATTGTCTTTACTCGAAGATAAAGGTTTAAATTTAATGTCCAAAACTGTACGTATACGCTTTATTATATCGAACATGTGTAATGTATATGAATGCCTTGGGATAAACGAGACTATATTTGTGATTATGTAAGTTATGCATTCACGAGATAACGTTTGAAATTGATAAATGCTTAACATTCTGAACGATGTTATGATAAACGCAGTGTTGAAATATCAAATGAGTCAGGATGAACATCCCGAAGCAGGAGGAGTTATGGCTTATGTAATCACTATTGGTTACATATATTGCAGGGCTTGGGGGAATCGTTTATTTCTTTTAGGTTTTAAAAGTTGCATTTTTCATTGTGATATAAGGATTACCTTTTTTATCATTAAAAGTTTTTATTGCAGTTGAGGTTTGAAAGTATGTTTTTTTGAAGCAGTTTAGAATTTTTTTGTGTGTATTATATATGTAAAACTTTTTTTTTTTAAAGACGAAAATTATTAACAGTGAAACATGCGCCTAGCTTTTAACGACAGTTTAAATCTCCCATTAAAACCTTCATAAAAAGTAGGGTCTACGTCTCTTTTCTTTCTTTATTAGGCTGAATTTTTCCCTTAAAATTTTCTGGGTTGTTTTCAACTCTTTAATTCCTCATTAAAAGCAAGATAACCCCCGAGAAGGTTTGAGATGTCTAAGCGCTGTCTCTATAGAAAAATGGACTATTTATTATTTTTCTCAATAATTTACAAAAATAATAATTTAAAAGTTTATTAAACTTTTGAACTTTTTTTTTTTTTTTTTTTTAGTGTCCTGAATTTGAATTGTGGGAGGCTCTAAACCAGGATTTCTCAACCGGGGGTGGGAAAAAGCATTGGGGATGCGAGGAAAAGTGGAAAAAACTGAATATCTTCTTTGATTTTTAACTTCTTGCAATAAGAAAGACCCTAACTACTAATTTTTACCAAAAACATACAATTATATTTGTAGGGGCTGCGAAGGTTCATTAATAGATTTTTAGGGGTGCGAAATACATAAAAAGTTAGGAAACTCTGCTTTAAATTATATATTGGGTCATTGTCTTGATTTAGGCATGAAATTTGCAGAAATAAAGATGAAACCTGGGTTCTCCCCAGGCTTATTTTAAGGGGCGCGCCTGGCTGAATACATGACAAACTGGAAACGCTGTGTAATGTTTTGTTTTTAATTTTTGTCCGCCCAGATATTTTAGCTTTCCACCCACAAGAGAAAATTTTCTGGGGAGAACACTGGAAATTACTGGATATGCGAATGCTTTTGCTTCATTTATTTGTTTATTTATATATAAGACTGTGTTTGGATTTCTGAAATATCTGTAGAATACTGTACGTTTTTGGGGTAAACAGAAAGCTAAGGAAGTTCTCTAAGGAGAGGCTCCTTTTAGGTAGATTTGTATGGTGTCAAAAATGCTACTTAAAACGGAATCTTCTGTTTTAACAAGATAACATTTTCCAGTTGATGTTGAATTCACTACATGACAGGTGGAAGGGAGAAAAAGAAATTTTTTAGGAAGCCACAGACAATTTCCTACTTTATTATAAAACCGTGTCTTGGAGATTCTTGCAGCGTCATGTGTCTGGTATGAAATTTACAAAGGAGCGATGCATTTTCGTCCTGGCTATTTTATCCGTCGGCAAAGGAATTTGTCGTGGGATTTTGTGGTTTCTTTTTTGTGTGTTATAATTAATTCGAGTTCTTGTCAGATGGACTGACATAGAGAAAATAGAACCAAGTCCCCAATTGTCTTCAAGGGCGATGATAAAAAATGAGAAAAGGCGGCAAAGCGTGAAGGAGGAGAAAATGGCCTCGCTTACTTGTCAAGAAAAAGTCAAAGAAGAAATATACAGCCAATGAGCTCCTTCAAGGTTTTCCACTCTCTCTCTCCGCTTCCAAAAGACTTTTCCTTGTGTTGTCTCTTTTTATTTTATTTATTTTTCTCTTCACCACGTGCTTAGAAGATGGGAGATTCTCACCTCGGCCCCGAGTACAGGTGACACATTTCTCATCTCCCCTAGAAACCTCTTGGGAATGTTACCACCGATCCAGTAGAGTACAGAGGCAGATAATGATGATGACGGTAATAATAATACACACTGGATACAATGTCGTTTGTACACGCTGAAACTAGCGAATGAAAATTAGGTCTTATCATGAATGTATTCACAAGCGTTGTGATTGCGGTCAATGACAAATTCGGCTTCAAAAATTAAGTTCCTGGGAATTACATTAAATTAATACACTGGTAACTTGGCGAGCTTCTTCTTTCATATTTTTTCTTAAATGACAACTGCTTGAGAATGTGTTACGAAAATATTTAAATGTCATATAACATCTAATTTGTTTTCATTTGTGGAATTCGTGACTTAATGGATTATGAGTCTACAACAAGCAGATATCATTTTTTATTTATTTCTTCCTTAAATGCCTTGTTACTTACTACACGATAGATATGTCATCATGTATTCGTTCTGCTTACGATACAGAAAGGAGTCAATGAACGTTTATCCATCTAGTGAAAGCCTTGTAAAGACAGTACATAAAAAATAAAACAAAGCTCATGTAAAAGGGAAGTACTAAATTTACTTTTCTAAACAGAAAGGAGAAAACAATACAAATTTAATTTCAAAATTATAAAAAATTCGATTTAAAACTATTCTTGTTATGAATAAATAATGAAAAAAAAGTGTGTCCAAGCACCTTATTTGTTTTATTTCTCTTCTAATAAATAGAAGGAAAAAAAATTCTTAAAAGCTTTGTTTACTTTAGTTTTATGAAAAGTAGTATTATTTTGTTTATAAAAAAGTATTCAGAACATTTATAGAATTATAAAAGAATATTTGAGATAATAGTGTAAGATGAATTTTTAACAGTTGCTGGATTTGTAGATATGGTGCTTATAGATTTAAAAATAAGTATAAAATGAGATTTTCTTTCCAGAATTCTTGAATGCTGTTGGTTACACTCTATTTGAGCTAAGACTTATTTTTTAAAGTAAACTTCTATTTCTTGAAACTTGATGTTTTTGTTATTATTACTAGTGAATTGGTTTGGTGTTTCTTTTGTGTGCAGGCATCGTAAAACATCAGTTTTCTCATTTTTTCAGGGTTTTTTTTTTTTGTCGCCATTTCTTTTATCAATGTTTCCTACAAGTGTAAACTAGAAAATAAGTTTCCACGAAATGAAGTAATTCTAATGTTAATGGCGTGTCGTTTTATTTTGTTTTCTCGTATCCTCTTCGTTTACGAACGAAATAAAAGTCGACGGCGTTTTGCTGAGTTTGATGTTTGGTTTCAGTTTATATTTGTTTATATGGGAAGCTCATGGATTTAAAAAAATATATTTTCTTTCTAAAAAAACGGTAACCATAATCGAGAGCATTGCCTCTTCTTTTCTTATCTCGATATTTCATTCAGCCGAAGAATTTTGGGCTTCAAGAAACTCAAATTCCCATTTAAGTATAAGAGTTTCAAAGAATTTTTATAATTTTAAAATAAGACCTTAACCCAGAGTTCCTGGCTTTCCATTTTCTTTGCACTTCACACTCTTTTGGTTTTATGGAAAATTATGCAATCTCACATCCGCCCAAACGTTAATACCTTCTGATCCGCTTAAATTCAAAAGTCGAAATGACTCAGGAGCTTTCTTTTTGAATAAAAATCTAATAGATCTAAAAAAAGAAAAATGACATTCTCGCTCTTTTCATTTTAATAGCACATCTATGGGGGGAAACTAAACTTATCAACGCCTTTTGGTTCCTTCAAGTATTTCAGAATGAAGTGATTATGGCTTAGCGATAACTTGATCCTGCAATTTTCTCTCCTGCTAAATCAATAAGAAAAAAAAAGTTCACATTTGTATTACGTTTGACTTCTCGCTACAAAATAAATCCGCTGATCATGTCCTTATAAAGTAGTAAGCTTATTCATGTTCGTTCTTTAGGTTGGCTATAGCATATGCTTATAATAAAGATTAAAATTTATAAGTAAAAAAAAGTGAATAATTGCATCATAGTTTTTTCCTCGTTTCTGCTACCGTTTTATTATTTAATATGTACTGTAATAGAAAAAAATAGGTGGCAAAGCATAACTGGTTTATTTCCTTTAAGGTGTTAAGTGTGATATTCGTTTAAAAAAAATATGTACCCAAAAAACCTGAAATCCCATTAAATGTGTGAAATTATGCTAATGGTGATTTTTTTTTTAAGTAAAATTTCAACCATATAAGGGAGGTAAAAGTTTAGCTTTCATAGTCCGGTGATTTCGTTTTAAAGTATACCATGAAACTGGAGAAAAATCTTTCTCAGTTTGAATGAATACAATTATTTAATGAATTAAGAGTATAGGTTATTTTATAGCAAATTAATTTATCCTTAGTTATCTCGTCACACTTCATTTCGTCCCGTTCACCTTGTCAAAAAAGTTCGTCAAAATAATTTCATTGAAAATTTGATAACATTATAATACAAAGTGTGTCACTTGAAATGTCCTGATTTCAGTGGTCGCATAAAATTCAGTAATTTAATATAGCCCAAGTGTCATGTGAAATTTTCGTTCCCTACGTTCGAAAGTTTCTGCCTGAATTTTTCCATTGTCATCTTCAGTGTTTCTGAAGCGTCGTTGTCAGTGAAAGAAAAAAATGATCTCACCATAGAAAAAGGTAGAAACTGCAGTCTGGTATGCACAAAACTGTAGTCTTATTTGACAGAATTTATCAGGATCCTAATTTTTTTGTACATCATCTCGGTTTCCGATGAAGACATCTCATGTGTCAGGGAAAAACATAATGTTGCGGGGCTGTGAGCATCCACGCAAAATCACGAAACACGTGTAAGACAGTCCATAAATGAATTTGTAGTACGGAGTAATATTCAAGTTGACGATTGGCCCGTTCCTCTTTATGGAAAGCACCGTTACAGGAAACACATACCAGGGTCGCACAGAAATGATTGACACAAACGCAGTCACAGGGTGGAAAATAATTTATTCACAAAAACTGCATATTATGTTAATTAGACATACTCCCCATTCAAGTGCATGCACTTCAGCCATTTGCCTGGGAGTTTCCGGATGGCTGTGGCGGCCTTTCCTTGTGTGTGTGTTGTTGCATCATCTACGGCCAATACCCTGCAATTGCCCTGTTTCGTTCTGCAGCTCATCAAATGTTATGCGCCTGTTCGCCATAATAAACTGGACACGATGTCCACATTTGCTGCTGTACACGTTGTTGAAGGTCATCCTGTTCTCACATCTTTGGCTGCAGTTTTTTGTCCACTATTAAACATGGCCAACCAGCGGAACACAGTTCGCCTTGACGGTGCCTTGTCTACACACATCGACATCATACGACGGTGGATATCGCCTCCTAAAACCCCTTCCTTCCACAAAAACCACACTGTCCATCATTGGCGGTGATAATCGCCTTCCATCTTTGCTGTCTACGCGTGCACTGACGGCGACGTAAAGATTCACCCACCTACCTTAATCCTTAGCGCCATATGTGTATTTCGCATATCTCAAGGCCTGCTGTATATTTTTCGACGTTTCGCTGTATTTGGAATTCGTTTACGACGTAAGAGGGCTTGTGTCAGTCATTTCTGTACAATCTGGAGTTGGAAACACTCCAGTCGAACATCATTTTTCAACAGGTTGGAGCTCCACTTAATGGGCGCGTCACATGCTGTATCGTATGAGGTGCATGGTCTAATAATGTGGTCTCCGCGTTTGCCCGATATTGCACCCTTAGATTTCTTTTTCTTTCGGGGACATATAAAGGATAGATTTTATTGTACCAGAGTGCAGGACTTGCAAGACCTGCGGATTGGAATTGTGAATGCCATCGCTAGTGCCCCTCCTGAAACGCTGCAGTGCACCTGGACCGAAATCTAATATAGATTGGACACCCTCCATATCAAGAAAGGAGCACATGTATAAGTCTGGTGATTTCTGTCTACAAACTTAGACATGTGTAGAACTTATAATTACTTTGTAATTATCAAAATACACAATAAATACTTCCTTGTTAAAAAAGGAAATCAGGACATTTCAATGGGACATAACAGTATCGAATTTCAAAGGAAATATATTAGGAAAGGTTGACGGACGAAAAGTGATTGTGAGTAAATGAAGTATGACTGAATGATTTACTAATGCTTATTTTATATTTTTTTAGTAATTTGTAATTAAGCGAATGAAATATCAGTTTCTTTACTAAACCTATTTTGATCCATGTGGTTTAAATCTCATCCTACGATGTCGTTTTTATTTGTCTGTGTACTTTGATAAAACTGACAAATTTGATTGTAAAAACTGAAACTGTGTGCGTGTGTTTTAGTTAAGTTATATTGCCATACGTCAATACTCAATAGAATTGACTTCCTCCACTCAAATAGAATGAAATGCACTTTCAGGAAGTTTGAGCTAAGAGTCGTCTGCTTGTTTCTCCAGCGCAAACGTCGGTTTTACGCCAGCTGCACCGACACCAAAGGGGCCTAATCACATGGGCTCTCGAGGATTCCTTGTGTCCACAAAAGTTGTTGTTTCTATTTCACCGTGGATTATATTTCCGCGACCATTCAGTCTCTTCCCTGCAGGTTCCGGGATCGAAGCTACGTTAAACCCATTTTTAACCCTTTTCTCTTAACCCGTGAGGGAAGCCGTTGAACAAACAAGAGGAGAGGAAATCCTGGGGCCGATCGAAATCAGTTTCCACGCGCGGCCCGAAATTCCATTCGCCGACGTGATTCAGATTGGCACGAGATTTATTTAGCTTCACGCAGTTTCCACGAAATCCCTGTCTCACCTTTTGTTGGTGTTACAGGTGATTATGATAACCTCAGAGAAAGTTTTTTTTTCTTTCTTTCTGTAATGATAAACCATTAACTTTTTTTTGTTTTTGCCTGCAGGCTGAAGATATCATATGTTCCGTGGCTATTAAAAAAAAAAGAAATAAATGATGATGATGTGATGCTCGGTTTTTCTCAAGAGAATAATCGTAGTGAAATAATAAGCTCAGAAGAAAGTGCAATTTTCCATACACGTCGTTTTTTATGTAATAGCTCATTCGCATTGTCATCGTTGGTTGTTCCTTTCATTTTTTGCTCAAGAAATTGGATGTTGCTCAAGATTTAATTAGGCGTATTCTAGGCTAAGCTTTTTTTAAAAAATTATTAATTATACTGCAATATTATGCATGAATTAAATAATATTATGCAAAGTAATTTAGAAATTCCAGGTAAAATGGCTTTTGCTTATTTCTTAATCCAGAAACTTTCTGTTTTTCTCTCAAAAGAGCAATAGTGTGCAAAGGATCCCTTGTTTGATGTGCAAACGACTTCTGTTTGTACAGCTTTGTGTGCTCTGGGATTTCAGAACGAGCCAGTTAAACAAAAAGGTAATTTTCAATGGGAAACCAATACCTGCACTGGTAGACTTTTCTGTTCTCATCAAGACTGAAAGTGCGGCATTTTCCCATGGCATATTCGATTTTTTATTGATCTGCTTGCAAATTTTATTATAGCCAAACGTTGGAAGACAAATGAGGCGTAGAGGTAAAGAGAATTTAAAATGTCCTGAATGCTGTAAAAGGAAATAGTGGTAATAAAAACGAGTCCTTCCTTTATTAAATTAACTGTCAGCATTCATTCAGGGATGATCACCAAACTTCCATCTTAAAGCATACACATGTGTAGAATGAGCAGTTGGAAAGGATTATGTTAGATTAGGATTTAAAGCTTTTCATTATTTTAGCTCAAGGTTAATGTCTAGATTAATTCTAAAATTTTGAGCAAATATATGGCGAATGAAAACGAGCCAATGAACAAATGGGAAGGTTGAAATAATCGACTCAGATTTCTTCTTCATAATAATGGCAATTATCGGCGAAGCAATTAAGGATAATCATGAAGTGAAACCTTCAATTCTATTATTGAAGGCAATTTCGTGTTAAAATTTTCACAAGTGAATTTGAAAATTTGTTTTTTCTTGATTGGCGTAACTGTTCATTTAATTTTTACCCTTGATTTTCTGTTTAAATCTAAATTCTGCTGGGATATTCGTTAAGACCACGTAAACCGTCAAAATCCAAAGATCAGCTTTTTTAATAGGATTTCATAAGCTTTTAAAGGGTTTATGATTATTTAATGTATGTTTACCTATCTGACGAGAGATTCACCTTTGTCTCTTCAGAAGAAATTTTATTTTATTTCGCATATTCGTTTTTATTCACTCGAGCATGTTAAATCCCGTATCAGCAGATTTTTTTTTAATACATTTTGACATTTTTAGACATTATTTCGCTTTTAATAACTACATACTCGACAAAGCTCTAATTTTAAACGATGCTTTTTTTAGTGAACTTTTTTCCGGTTAGACTACTCGTAAAAAAATCCTATTTCCCCCCTCAAAAAATCTCGAGAAAAGTATTTACGGTGCTCGACGGCCATTTTTCTCCCTCCCCATCAACAACAAACAAGTTACGACGCTTCTGCTTTGTTCCATTTCATCCCCCCCCCCCCCTTTTCCTTAATGGTGAAAAACAACGAAGTCACTGTAAAAAGGATCCAATTGAAAGACTTCCTCCTCGTTGTCTCCAGAATTATGACAGGACCTCGAAAGAGAATGTGGGGGGAAGATGGCATTGTTTTATGACGTTTTTTTTTTTTTTTCGTTTTCCCCCAATTTGCATAATGTGAAGTGAGATGTCCCATTTCCCAGGAAACATTTAAACAGAATGACGAGGACGACGACGTTCGCGTTGAAGCACACTTTGCACGTTGCGCGCTTTTCCTGCTACAAAACTCATCAGCCGGAAATGACGTAATTTGGTAGAATAAGAAAGCGAGTGAGGAAGACGTGTTTTAAGCAGTCGACAAGAATCCTTTTGAGACGGCGATGATTTCGTGAAAGAAAGCGTCGCCCACCGAGGTCGGTGAAAGCGGACATGGAAACGGTCGAGCTGAGACAAAATTAAATTAAAATTGGAAATAAGTGAGGAGAAAGGAGAGGTTCTGCTTCACTTTTCGGATAATAGGCTTAAGTTGGAGATTCTTCTTCACCCTCTCCCTGGACTCACTTGAGAGGACAGGTTTTATTGTAGAATATCACATTAGTTCAAATGCTTTTTTAGGAATTCATTCATATTTGTGGTAATTATGATTTAAGCGTCTGGATTATTTCAGATGAATTTTGTGCAAAGTCTATTTCGTACCAATTAAGAGCCATTTTGTAATATGTACCCCAAAACTACTAAATTGACATTGATTAAGGTTTTTCCACTTAATTTGTAAAAATCATTAATGAATGGTTTAAGACCGAGCAGAATTATTTGGTGAAGCAGAGAAAGTCAATCTGGTATGGTAAGAAAGTCTTTGGTAAACATGCACAAAATTAGAAATTTTTATTTTTATAATCATGTTTAAAGTATTTTTCACAAAATTAATTTTATTTTATTCGCTACTGAAAGAGATAAAGATGCGTTTTTATCTTTTGAATATATAAATATAACAAAAAAGTGAATTTAGAAAGGTTAAAAAAGCGCTCTTTGAAATTGAATAATTTTTTATAGGTTTCTTGAATTTTTTCCCTTCTCGGTATTGTTATTTTTCAAAAGACATAAAAGTGGTAGGTTAACGGGTATCAGAAAACTAAATTACAACCAAAAAAAAAGGTATAGATAGTTCTAGATTACCAACCACAAGAAGATCCGGAATGATATGGCGAAAACACAAAAAATCGAAGATTCTTAGGCTATCCATTTATTTCCAGAAGGCCCGTCATGAGATTAAACACAAAAATTTAAAAACACTCAAAAATGAACAGAATGAAAAAAAATTAGCATAAAATATTTTATAAAGTTAATTGCCTCTTATAAAAAAAACAAACAAAGTTTTATGTTTGTGGAATTTGTTGATCGGCCTTCGTCTCGTGAGTTGTTGTTTTATTATCTTTGAATAAAATTAAATGTTATCCAAGTAATTACTTTCTCTTACATAAAACTTCCAATTATTTATTTATTTATCTATCTAACCCGTGAAAACATTGTAGATTGAATCTTCCCACCCGTTGACCATCTGAAGTCGTCTTTCAGTCGAATGTCCACTCATTAGAAGTCGGTGGACGTAATTCATTAGGAAGGGTCACCTGCCGAATGACTTGGATGTCCCAGTTCACCTGAGCAAATGTCATCCTGAAGGAATGCGTTCTCTCTTCTCTTAAGAAAACTGAATTAGGGAAGTAGTTGGTGAAGATGAAATGGGAGAGAGGTTGTTTATCATAGAGAATAATCTCGCGTGCAACCATGCGTTCAAACAAACAATAAAAAAGGCAATTTGAATCGCGTTGCTCTCAGTAAGGTGTACATGTAACATTTAAAGCTCAAGCACATAAGTAATCTTTTTACATAAAAAGAAAAACAGAAACAAGGATTCACTATTAAAAAACACCTTTCATGCGACAAATTAAATTCGCTTTTAATATGTATAAAGCCCTTCTGTTATTGCTTTTATTTATATTGGTTTGATTATGCACTGTTGGCAAAAAAAAAAAATCCAACACCTAGAAAGAATGAGTAGATTTATTTGAAATTTTGCACACATGTAGCATTAGTGGCATATAAAAAATGATTCAAATTGCAAGACAATACGTCCAGAAGAACGTTGTACAGGGTGGCTCCAATGCCCCACAATAGACCACATCAGTTTGTTGAATGCAAGCCTCGACTCTTGCATGCATACGGTCATAAAGATGCTGGATTTCGTCTTGGGGTAGGTTGTTCCAAGCCTCCTGAACATGCTGGCGCAACTGTGGAATTCTTGCAACTGGTGTGCAGCGACGATGAACGTTACGTCACATCAGGTCCCATACCTGCTCAATTAACGACAAGTCTGACCAGGGAAGTAGTGCCACATGCTGTAAGGCCTGTAAGCTAACACAGGCAGTGTGTGAACGGGCGTTATCCGGCTGGAAAAACATGTTATCCTCCTGTTGCAAGAAGGGCAGAAGAACAGGTTCCACCATGTGCTGGACGTACCGAATGCTGTTCAGTGTTCCATTCACAAATACTAAGGGTGATCACGAGTTGTGACTGATCGCACCCCACGTCATTACGGATGCACTGTGGAAGATGGCGCTCTGTTGTATAGACAAAATCTTCACCGCACACGTACACGTCCATCACTGGTGTACAGGCAGAATCTGCTCTCATCGCTGAAGACCACAGACCTCCATTCGGCTCTCCAGTCGGCTCTTTTGCGGCACTACTGCAACCGCGCAGCACGATGTTCTTGCAGAAGTGGGAGTCTGGTTAGAGGGATCCGTGCCAGCAGTCCTGCAGCTAGCAAACGGTTACCAATGGTCCGTCTTGACAAAGCTGGTTTCACGCTGGCCCTTATCTCTGCTGTGGATGCCGTACGGTTGCTCAAAACTTCTCGTACGATTCGACGGTCTTCGCAATAGTAAGTAGTGCGCGGGCGTCCAGAACCAGATCTACGTGAGTGCGTTCTTCCGTAAACCACTGCTGACAACATCGAGCCACCACAGAAACATTACGACCGATCTGCGCCGCGATACGCCGATGAGACCATCCACCCTCTTGAAGTCCCACAATCCGACCTCTGTCAAACTGAGTTGTTGCACGGCGGCGTGTGCGAGGCATTGCAGTTGTTGTCACCACACCTACAATCAATGTTCCAGTACAATGCAGATGACAAATGACGATTTCATGCAAATCTGGTCGGAACAATTCTTCTCCAGGAGGATCATGGGAGCCACCTGTACAACGTTCTTCTGGACGTATTGTCTTGCAATTTGAATCATATTTGCTACATGAGTTCAAATAAATAAACCTATTCTTTCTAGATGTTGCATTGTTTTGCCAGCAGTGTATACCTCCTTCCCTCCTCGTCATCCTATTTCTCTCCCACGCCTCCTTCAGCGTTCATCTTCCCAATGTACATTTACAGGTTATTCGGCGAACCAATCAATAATCTATCTTCAGATTGTCATCGCTCTAGTGGAGACGGGAAATGGATAAATAACGAAAAACTAGTATATTTGAGATTGCCTGTGCCCCCTTAAAGTGTTTTCTGCTGAAAAATTAATCCATGCCCTTCGAAGGTTAACATACTTTTCTGGTGTTATTACTTTAAAATACGAAATATCTACATATTTGCAAATTGAATTTTTAATTCCCTTAACCTGTCTCGTCTGGAAAATGAAACGTTCGCTTGCTCGACCTGTTCATTTTTGAACTTTTTCAAAAAGTAAAGTCGCAT
>JAHWFO010036343.1:869889-882856 GCA_023313115.1 Rhysida immarginata
TGTGGCTATCTTTATGATACCATCTTTGTCACACTATATTCAATGAAGTCACAAAGTTAAATATTTTCTTGAATATCGGAAATAAAAAAAAAAAATTGGTGTTTAGACCCAACAGTCTTCAATTGTGGGTTTTTGTTGGCCTACGTGCTTAGGAGCTAGAGCCATTTTGCTGGTGTGCTATTGTAATACAGCATTATAAAACTTGTTTTCTTAAGCTGATATACATATGGACCAGGATAGAAATATCTCGGTGCCATTTTATCTAAAAGGGACCATGAGCACTGAAGTCTGTCTGAAAGAATGCGTAAAGAAAGATTGATTCTTTTCGTCCTTCGTCACCATCTTCTTGATTAAATTCTGTTTTGGCCCGACTTAGCAAGTACCTATTACGCCAGAAATGTGGTTCGCTACCTAAACTCCATATACTGGATTATGTGCATATGAAGAACAATGCTCCAAACGTCCTACACACGGGGAATTGAAAGACTTTGATCGCTTATGAAACTTGAGTATTCTGCTAAGACAAACAATTTCGAAATAACTGGACTATGATCAGCAAAGAGTTGCAAAAACCCTTTGGAAATTTAGTTATGAAGAGAGCATGGAGAATACTCAGGAGTCATAAACTGTCGAGGAGTCAAATCTGCTCTAACTATCAGATAATGTGATATGTGATAGAACGTTCCTACAAAATTTCATTGAATTCCAATAAAAAAACTATAAAAACTGTTTTTCTTTTCTTTTTAATTTTGTCAATTTACTTTCCGGACACGGCTTTTCTATACAGGGTGACCCAAACTTATCCAGCGTAATTGTTTAGGAACATTTTATGGTTCAAATGGAACAAAAAATGTCTATAAACATTACATCTACGTAGTTTCGATCGTGTGTGAGATATCGACGTTTGTCTATTTTCTTGTAGAGTTGTTAAAGCAAATAAATAAAACACTTGAGAGTGCAGATCACTTTTATTCTGCATACTGACAGCACATCACATTGAACTACGAAACAAAACTAAAATGATACAAGGAATAAGATTAAGAAGAAAGTAACAAGTCAATGTCGAGGAAGCCCCTCAAAATGGTTGCCCCCAGCTCCAATGCACTGGTTACATCTTCGGACAACTGAGCTGGTAGCTGTCACAATCTGGTCGGGTGTAATTGCTCGACTACAAGTACGACGATTCCTCTTCCTGTTTGGCATATGCAAAACAGGAAGAGTACATTTAAGAACAAATAGGTAAACCTACGTTTTTTCTAGGAAAAGACTCTAAATAAAAGAAAATAGACAAATGTTGATATCTCACACACGATCGAACCTGAGTGTAATGTTTATAGGACATTTTTTGTTCCATTTGAACCATACAATGTTCCTAAACAATTATGCTGGATAAGTTTGGGTCACCCTGTATATCTATGATGTTCCCTGGTGGTTGGCGGACAGTAATTTACATTAATTTAACTGCTATTCTCGGGAGGGTTAAATGCAGTGGTTTCCCTTGCCTTCTGCATATTAGTCAAGGATATCGATACTTCTAGCGGGATTCCATCTGGCGACTCACTGGTATCGGGATACATACATATAGGTACAATTATAACTCGTCTTGTGTATTGTAGGCTTAGCTTGAAATTCACTTCTCTTCGCAATACTTGAGCGAGTTTAGTTTATTTATTAAAAAAAGTGGATTAGTATATGCTTTGTTGTGGCGATTATATCATTAATTCTTTTAATAAATGGAATCTTCTCAACGGTTTTAATTCCATTATACCTTAACACGTTCCTTACTCATTCCACCGCCAAGCGAAAGTAAGTCGTTCATTACGCCGTTTAAAAAAATTAAAATGAAGAAATAATTTCAAAACAATGCACATTCGTTTTCCCTCTCTAATTTCACTTTTCCCATTATTTCTTCCGAGTGAAATTGGATGGCGATTGCGCCGACTGACCTTGCGGCATTTGTCCGAACCATCCGCTGCTGGTTGCGTCGTCGTCGTTGTTGTTCTTGTTCTCTATGCGGTTTTGTATTTTTAAAAACCTTTGGAAGGAGGAAGGTCCTTTTTAATTGCTACGAAGAGACGATGATTTCGTGAACTTTTGTGCCAAGGATACGAGGAATCTTTATGGCAGAGGGAACTACCTGGAGTTTAATTTTTTTTTTTCTTCTGGCATAATTAGCGACCTTCCACTTCATTCATTGAAATCAGTGTTAAAAACCTGTTGTTACGGAAATGTAAAAGGAAAGATTCTTTCTTTTGTCTTATAATTAAAATCTTCCTTATTAAGTACCAATTTTTTTCTTTTAAATAGCACATTATAATAATAATGTTTCCTGAATAATAATGAAAAGCTTATCTTAAACATAGAAACGGCGCCATTCTTAAGACATTCTGAAAATAGCTTTTTTTATACATATTTTTTTTATACATAAAGGATGCGCACTTGAAAAATCAATTTTTATGGTTTAAAAAAAACACTTTTCATCCACTCTGATAAGATTGATGTTGTCTTTCGCAAAATTGCTACTCCACCTTTGCACGAAACCATATTTCAGAGCCTTGTTAAAATATTCATAATGTTGTCAGTTAAATGGAGTTTATATAAAGAAACTTTTTAAGTTATTCATTGTGAAGTTGAAAAGGCCTGTTTAGGGTTTATCTTTAAAAGCATAGAAAAGTATTTTAAGCTATTAAAACCATTTTTTTTATGTTGGCTCTCGTGATTAATATTTCGATTGCATTATCAGCTCTATGACTCTGTCTGATAAACTTAAACAAAAAAAAAATATTTTTGAAGGTTTAAAACAGGTGATAAGGTCTCGGCTAAATATTGTGAGAGTGATAAAAATTTTATGATAAAACAATTGGAAGTCTATTGATTATTCTTATAAACATTCTGTAACAAAACAAGATCCCTAGTGTTCTTTAAATATAGATATAGGTTATGCTTAATAGCCGTTAGGCCTAAAAGTTGTGTTATTGCTGTCTCATGTTTGTAGTTTCGTTGGGTATAAAACCTGACTGCAGTTGGGTTGATTGCATGAAGGAAGATGGAGTGATAATCTGACTTGAGGCAATGTCACTTCCAATATGGTGTTATATCTCCTTTATTCTTTGGCCGTTAGGTATTGCTGCCATATTGTAAGTGATATGGAACTGCTTATAGGTCCTGAGTGGAATATACATAAAAATTTATATTTATTAACCTCCCTCCTTGCTGCTCATTTTCATCTATTCGTTAAACTTAAAAGTTTACCGTTGTGGCAGTGTTTGTGGTTTATTAACCTCCCTCCCGCTACATCTAGAAGTTGAATGTTTTCATTGTTGACTTACACTTAATGATCAAAGATATCCAGTTATTCTTTATTAACACGGATGGGTCCACCGTTTGCTTCGATATCAGCTGTTCCATCAATTGTTGAAATGTTGCTTTTGGAAGTGAACGCCATTATTCCAGAAGAACAGTGGTCAGTTCTGTTACTGATGTCACTAGTTCGCAGACGATGTTCAAATTCATCCCCGAGGGATGCCACTAATGTGTTCAATGGCATTGAGATCCGGCCTCTGAGCATGCCAGTCAATTCGCCAATATTCAATCAGTACACCAGTTCTGCACACCTGCGCTCTGAAGCAAGAATGAGTCGTCATCAAACTGTTGATAGCATGGAATTGCCTAACACTTGGAGATAAATTCCCGTGAAAGGAATTATCGGGGGCGATCCGAAGATTGAGAAACAGCTCCAGCCCATTAAGACTCCACCAACAATCTTTTGTTATGGGCACATTGCAGACGGCTAAGTACCGTTCACCAGGCACTTTCCACATTCGTACTTGCCTAGACGCTTTTGTTCAAGAGTCCATTTTCGTCGATCATTCGATCACTGTAAGCAACGCTTGGTTCAATTTAAATGCGGTTTCTCGGTTTTGGTAATCAAAAGTTCGGAGCTCTCGACGAATTGTCATGGCCGGTTCCTTGCGATCTTGTTTCACCATCCTCATCCGGTCTATTAGACGATACTGCAGATCCTAGTTATATAATACTGTATCCCATTCAGGTTTTCACTTGATAATGACATCATTTAAGCTGGAATCTGGCACGCGTAATTTCACGAATAGATTTTCCACCACTTTCAGATTCATTTAGTTCACGTTTTCCTCTCATGTTACCGTTTTGGATTTGCAGTGGCGTCTGTGGACCCATCCGCATCATTTTATACCTGTGTAAACTCGCACTGACAGTGGCCGGATACTTTTGATCATTTAGGGTGTATGTTCTAGGATTACCAAGTCTGCAAGATGAAAAAATAAATATGAACTTGTTAGATTGCGCTGAGAATAAATAAATAAATAAATAAAAATGAAAGAAAGAAGTAATGCTTATTTTCACAAATAAATAAAAATAATTACTGCAAATGAAATATTGATGTTTCTTTCCCTTTCAAACTGGGCAACCCTGATATGCTTTTAGTTTATTTAAAATACTCATTAGGCTGTATCTGTTGGGTTGATTCGGGTATTGTCTTGACACTTGTGGTTTCTTCCCAACCCATTTTGCAATAATAATGAAACAAATCAGAAATTACAGTATACGGTTAATTTTTTTCTCATCCTATTCTTCTGAAACGAAGTCTTACGACTTGTTTTTTTATTTTCGTGTCTAATTCATTTTGACAACAGAATGTCAGAGAATTTTGAAACCATTCCGCCGTAAACGATGGCTTAATAAGATAATGGCGTGAATTTGTTGTCTTACGTCTCTCTCTTCAGAGTTCTTGCTTGACCGGTCGCTTCTGACGGGCGAACTCCACGGGGACGTAGAAGACACGTGAACCATGTATATGGGCAGAGGTGGGGGGAAGTGGTTTCTTTTTTATGTATATGACACTGGAGGACCCGGGAGGATGGCTTTTTGAAAACTTCCTGGCCACAGCTGTCTTCTTCTGCCTCGCTCGGTGGCCGTATCGAAATTGTCCACCATCTGGTTCCACCCAGCGAAACTACCATTGACCTCTCTCGTGCACGCGTTATCTCCATCAACGTGCACCCACCCATCGCCAAGAAAATTGTTATTAATAATAAAGATTCTGTTATCGTTTGGCCGAACAAATGACAACTGTAACATGACAACTGAAATGACACTGGCGGTTTAATGTCGAGATCTTGTTTATTTTTGCGTGTGAGAGAAAGATGTGCGGTACGATTTGTTGTTTGTTCATTGCCGAATAGAAACGTGAGCTGATTTTTTTTTAATATATGTACGTTTTTCATGAAAGTTCCATTTGAAACGCCGTTACGTTTTTATACGTACTGTCATATTTTGACATTAATTGGCAGACTGTGCCAATTAGATATTAAATAGAATTGAACATTGTATATTTAATTTGGATTCGTTGTTTTTAAACTGAAATTTTATTTACAGATTCAGTTTGAAATGTCGTGAGTTTAATGCCGTGATCAATGTTGAAAATTGCCTGTCCCAGAAAAAGTCATCGGACTGAGGCGATTCTTTTCTCCAGATAAAACGTAATTTAATTTATACGTCAAGTCTACCAATGATGCTCCTGACTGGATCACCAATAACATTATCAAATAATATCAATCAATATTTCATGTATTCAACTCATTAAGGAGAATGTTAGCAACAAGAGGCACAGAATATCATGACGTAGTATACCATAGTAAAATTTGTATCCGAAACGCTTGCAGGCAATATTCAGTGTCATCCTATAAAGGACTGTCATCTCTGGATAGGGCTCTGGAAATTTACGTTCAGGCTCATTTTAGGGCTAATTCACATTAATCTTGTAATGCAGCAAATATCTCATGCTCGATTCTTTAACACACACATTTGCCACTTGCCAGACTAGGGCAAGCCAGTTTCATGGCCATGTCACTAACAATTTTTTCAACTAATTCCTTCATCAGTAATAAACTTATATTGTTTTAACCAAGAGTTCTTTATCTAACGATATCAATTTGTCATTGTCTGAGGAAGACTCAGTTACGGAAGTTGTTAGTGATATGGCCATTACTCACGGTGAACCCTGGTTCGATGCCAGGTCGCGTAATTTTTCATTTCCTTTTCCACTTTATATTTATCAACTATTGGAGTACTTTCTCCAGTTAATTTTAATTCTACTTCAACAATTGTTTCTTTTGCAATACTGCGATGAACCAACCATTCTGCTTTTTTGACCCCAAAACAACTCATCCACTTGTTCAAAGCGTTGAGAAAACTATCGGTGAGGCTTTTTTCACTTCAAATTTGATGTCGTTGCAGATTATGACATCTATTACGATAAGAACTATAACGATTTATGGATTCTGTATCTATCTTGCTGTCACTTATATCTCGTGGTTGATTCGAAAATCGAATGATTTGCTCTTTACTAGTTCCTTGCACGTGAATTCCTCTTCAGCACCTCTGATTTGCTCCGTAATCAGCTTTTATTTTTAATTTAATTGCTTCTTTAAAACTTATTTCCTTTGATATTTTGTCTATGTAGCACCTTTGGAAAATAGAATTCAATATACTTATTTACAGGGAAAGATTGTTGACATTGAATAAAGGAGAAAAACCACCTTTTCAGAAAATTATTTTAATTAACACAAACACGTATGTACCGAGTGGCGCATAAAAGGTGTTAAAAAATTTTTGTCTACTACGACATAATAATATTTATTGTTATCATATTTATGCTATAACAGACATCCTGAAATTTAATGCAGAAGTGATTTCCATCTGCTGCAATCAATGTGTAGAGCCTTGAATTGAATTCCGTGGTGACTCTCTGAAGAACATCATTTTCGACTGCACGAATTTCTCTGGAAATTGCAGTGCGAAGATCCTGGAGTGTCGCAGGTGCATCTTTGAATAAGGTTCTGTTGAATAAGCGTCTCACCACAGCATTATTTCCAGCATTTTCGTAAAATTTCTTTACGAAACACGCTGTTCCAACGTTAGTGCTTCCCTTCTGAAATGTAATGAGAGGCATCAGTGAGTGAGCTATAGAATGATCAGAACTGCAATAGAACAGTATCACGAGGAAAATCATTTACGGCTACGATTAAACCACAGTAGACAAAAACTTTCTAACACCTTTTTTTTGCGCCACCCGGTACATTTTCACCTTACATTGGACGAAAGAGGACAAACTTTTAAGTAGACTTTTTCAAGATATTGTCAACTTCTTATTGTTGGTTTTCATTTCTGTAGATTGTAATGGCCTTGTAAAAATGTTTTGGGTGGGTCTTATTTTTTTTTCTTTTTTTCGTGGAGATGCTGATTCCGGAGTAAGAATTTCTCTAGGGGTATTAGCATGGGGCATGGGTTTTAGCATGCCATTGTCCACAATATACCATTTGTTTTATTGCAAAACATTCTGCACCTATAAATCAGTGAATGAATTAGAAGTACTGTTTAGTTTTATGTTAGGTGAAGGAAATGCATTTTAATTCAGTTATCACTGATTTTCTTATATCAGTGTTCTCCCCAGAAATTTTTAGTAGCAGGAGGCATGAAAAAGTAACCATATAGGGATAGAAGAATTTATGCAACATGAGGATAAAATGGGTGTGAGTCTTTGTGTGGTTATTTCTCCACAATTCCAAACTCAATCCACCCGAAGACAGCATGTGATTTAATTGTAATCAAACGGAATTGAGCAAAAATTTAGATATGCATGTCCTGTAAACCATTGAGGGGAAAAATTATTTGTTACTTAAATAATTGGTCTTTTATTCTTTAGTAAAGATGTGACACATAAAAGTGAAATTACATGAATAGACCCACTATATGCTCACGCGGATTTTCATGGCAGATTGAAGAGCTTGATAAAGAAAAGTAAGCTCTAATCTAATCTTGCATGACCTAACCTAATCATATTAAAGAAGGTTACTTGATGACTGAAATATATACATATATGAAGAATAATTTTTCTTGGGACAAGTGGACTTGCATAAAGAAAAGTAAGTAAACTAAACTAGAAAACTTCAACGATTCACCAAATAAATTAGCCGAGTGGTCAAGAGAAACAGCCGGGTAACACGCCTATGTAAAAGGGGCTGGGGAGACCCTGTACATGTAAAATAAAGGAAGGCAATTTTTGTATTTAATTTTGTATTTAAAAATTATAATTGAAGTTCGGAGGATAATAATAATACATAAATTGCCTATTTTTTTAAACATTCCAAGAAATCTCTTCAGCAAATGGTTAATGAAATGCCCATCTTTTAGGAAAATTGTATCCTGTTTTTTTTTAAGGTGTTTAACATATCAATTCTGACTGTGAATCATCATTTCTGACTATGTAAATCAAAGCGCCGTTTTGAGGAGAAAACACTTTCTTGGCAACCAGAAAGAAAATAACATTTCCTAAACGAATTTCAATGATGGTGACCGTCGAACCCTCTCACGAGACGTCTCGGCCATTGCCAAAATGAGAGAGAAGAAAAAAAAAAGGATTTAATACGAGTCGACTGCTGCTGCAGAATCTATTCGGCATTGAAAAGACTGTTCGTGAATGAATCCACGGAAATCAATATGAACATTGCCATGATCACAGATTTTGGGAAGTGCTGTTCAGATGGCCCATCGACTCCATTAGAAAAGACCTTCTAGAACATTTGACTTCGACATTCGCTCTTCCATCTGGTGAAGCGTTAGGAAAGAATATCTATAGATTTTGTAAGTCATTTTTGAACTTTCATAAAGTCTTTCCAGGAACGCTTCCGGGACACCTGTGAAAGTTGGACAAAATATGAATGGCGGTATTATAAAGGTTGAAATGTATTCCTGTTGACTACTTGAAATGGACACAAGTTGTGATTCTTTGTTGATCGTTTCTTTCTTTTTTTTCAGGATGCATTTAATTGTGTACAGCAGCGGTTAGTCAGGTTTTTAAGAGAAAAGAATGTTGCTGCGCGTTAAGCAGTAGTGTTTGTAAACAAAGCAGCCCAATTGTTGTCACTGCCTATATAAAGTATGGGAAGGCTGCATCAGCGAAAAAGTGGCCGAAAAGTAGAATTGCAGTGTAATAACATTGAATCTCAAACTATCAAGGAATATATCCAAACAACAAAATTGACAGCACGAGATACTCTCCACAAATACTCTACGCAAAACTATTGCATAAAGCCAAAATACATCGTAATTGCGAAACCTTTCATGTGAGTTAATTCCAAAGCTAAGTTGCAAAAATATGATGTCGTAATCTTAAAACTCAGTGGTCAAGTAGTTGTTTACATGATTCCATAAAGAAGAAACCCCAAGGAAATCCAACTAGCAAAATAGAGATGAACGTGTGACGATCTGGGCGACAAAATCATGGTCGTGAAAATTTTGATGAGGTTGTTTCCCCGTGGCCCACCTGTTGTTTACCAACAGTGATGATAATGCGCCCTTTCAGCATCAAGATGACTTTTAATTCTAGTAACCGAATATTTGAATATTATGGAACGACTAACGGGGGCAGTTTCGGGATTCAAACTCCCGCCTCCAAAAAATGGCATGCACCCTGATTGAAGAACCGTACAATATTGCACCAGAGATTATTCAGAAGTTAATGAAGTCTATTCACGAAGAACAGAAGCTATTTAAGGCTAATGGCGATCCAATATTTACCGGGTGTTTACATTTAATTTTTAGATTTCCTCTATGTGTGGAATACACAGAGTATCTATCATCTCTCGAGATTCCATAAATAGTCATAATTTATGTCGTTCATTTCTCTTTAAGATGATTATTATTATTTTCTTCATGTCGCTATTTGCGAAACTAATGTTTTGAAATCGGATCGAGCAATCCGTAAACGGCCAATTACGACGCAGCTCATCAACATCGTCGTCGGAAAATGAATTTTATTGTTTATTTTTTATTTTTTTTTTTTCTGTTTGGCAAGAACATTTTATGAAAGGCGCCTTTAACTCTATTTTGTCGTCCTGCCGGCTAATAAATTGGATCGATTCGAGTTTTCTTCAATTCTCTATTTGCACCATTGAACACTTCTCTCGGAAACGACTAAAGAGAAACTAATTATTTGAATCGTCGTTATTTTCATTGCGGTCGTTTCACTGGTCTCGTCTAATCTCGTTAGGAATCTCGTCAGAAACGGGTGAAATGAGATTTCTGCCGAGCCGTCCTAACAACATATTTTAATACAGAATAGCGTGATTGAAAAGCCGAAATAATTAAGAGAATTGTTTGTTAATACTCAGCTTGTTTTCTGTTGTGTAATTTTCTTTTCTTAAAGGAACTTTCATCATTCCTTTTGAAATCTTAATCATTTGCTTGTCCCTCAGCCCATTACAAACTCTTCTTCGATCAAGAAACTATTCTTGAGCTTTCACGCGTTTAAAATTTAATAACTTTTTCATAAAGGGATCCTTCTTCTGCAACGTATTATTAAAATTCCTTGGCTGCCCCACTCTCCTTTTCTTCGTAGGTAGAACCCCGAGAAGAAAATGAATCGAATCCAATTTGAAGGCACCCAACCGCTTCAACTGGGTCACCCCGAAGGATTATAATCATTTGGGAAATCAGTTGCTACTTTTGACGACTTTTTCCTTGAATTTTGAGAAAAAAAAGAAAAGAAAAGTCTTCAATATTCAGTTGCTTATTCGAGTGATTCGCTGCAGGATGCCTTAATAGTCCAAGAAAGCAACCTTAAATGAATCCCGGGTGGTTGTATGGATTTATGATGGAGACGATTTGAATTCGTTTTAGGGAATGAGATACATTAAGCAGACATTGATTCGATTTATTTATAGATGCGTTTCACTCAAGTATAAAGTTCTGTCTGTCCGCTTTTAGATTAGATATATGTAAATTTCAGATCATTATATTGACTGAATCAAGATTTTATTAACGCTTGACGAAAACAAGTCCCCTTAACTACTTTTTAAAAAAAATATTAACTGCAAGTGAAATGAATTTTTGAAATGTTGGGAAGAAGAAGCGTTTTTTATGTTTACTAATATGTTTACAAGTTTCCTATGAAAATTCATTCATATTCAAAGAAATAGAATCAATCTGAACATTAATGGTTGCAATAAAACTATTTCTTCTGAAACGTACAGTTTCCTCGATGCTTCACTAACACCACATAGCGGTTATTTTGAAGCTAGGGAAGCATGCATAGAGAATGTGACACTATTTAGAAGTTAAAATAAAAAAAGATTTAAAAAAAACTATTGAAGTCTTTTGTTTTTTTTCTTCTTTTTGTTCTTCTTTGGGAGTAAGAAAATAAGATTCGGATTGCTTTCCTTCTTTTTCTCTGCAAATGGAAGGAAAACTTTTCAAAGAATTCGCAATAAATTTCACGGTTAGCGGGGATCTTAAGCCATTATAATAGAAAATAAATTTCACGCTGTTGGATAGAAATTATCCTGAGGTTTATCCAGAGCGAGAATGAGAAGAAAAAGAAAACAATTTTTTCCCTTTCAGAAAGTGCTTTTCTGCTTCCTACTCTAGATTGGTTTGAAACAAGAAAAGACGACTGGAAAGCTTTAGGGGCTTAGCAAAGACCAAAATGAAAAGAAAGTTTGTTGTGGTTTTTTTTAAGAGAGATTAAATTCATATATATATATATATATGAATTTCTTTTCCATTTTCTCGTTTAAATTTTTGAAGTGGAAAAAATACGAAAAATGCTTGATGTATAGGAGGAAAATTAGCTAGCAGTTAGTTTGAGATCAATATTTTACATTACCATTTTTAGATTTAATTGGTATTTTCCTTTATCGCTGCTTACTAAAGAGAGGGGAATGTTTTTAAACATCGATTTCATTATTTTTTTAAACGCTTGATGAACGAAGCCGTCAGCATTATCGATAAAGTAATAAGGGACGTCAACGACGGAATATCGAATGATACGTATGTGTTTATGGTGATGAAAAAAAGTGAGCTTCCGATAATCGGAACCCATGAAACTCATTTTCCCTGCCTACTAGGGGATTTTTCAGAATATATTCCTTGGATATATAATATTTGCGTGCTCTGATTCCATTTTTTACTTGAAGTAAGTCTTCTTTTCTACATGGAGTCGATTTCGACTCTTATCTTAGGAGATGATCAATTATTCAAGTCAGGGTCGGTTGAAAATCAATTGATAAGAAAGGCGTCACTGGAACAACCAATTCATCAATTCCTTATTTGGAGAAAGTTCCAAAAAGGAGATAAATGATAAAATTTAAGGGAGATCTTTTGGATTCAGTATTTACCATTTCTACGTCTGATTGAAAGAAGATAAGTGGAAGTTTATGTCTCCACTTAGTTCCATTTGACAAATTGATTTCCTTTAGAACTCCCATTCTCTTTGTCTCCATTTTATAGATAACAGAGAATAGAATTATATTCGCATGGGTTCATAAAAGAAATTATTTTCTCGCACCTTAAAGAAATTAACTTTCCTCATCACAAAATTTGAGGACATTTAAATGAGAGGTTCTTTTCTGGAGAACTTTTTATCTTCTTTATCGTCATTTTTATCTGTCTCAAGTTGATTAGATTGTGTTGGGAAAAGCTGCTCTCTCTCTATTTCTCTACTTTTATACTACTTTTTACGAATAAAAGAAGTTAAATTAAATAATTGATCACAAGAATATGGTAGTTTTCCAAATGATCTAATAGTTACCAAATGATCCTATAGTACTTTTACGAGGGGCGATTGATAAATAAGGTCTCCATGGCTGTAACTTTTTTATTTGTTAACCGATTTTCAAAATTCTGTTTGTATCTTATACTCACATTTGTCCTTTATGTAATGCACTATTCACTTTTCGACATAGTCCCCATCCCTTTCCACGTATTGCGCCAACGCGTGACTAGTTGGGTGAACCCGTCGGAGAGGAATTCCGGAGTGGTTGTCGACACCAGGATTGAATGGCAGCGTTTACCTCGCCGTCAGAACCAACTCATGTCCCTTAAGGGGCTCTTTCTTCTTTGGGAAGTGGTGAAAGTCACAATGTGCAAA
>JAHWFO010036343.1:882866-939552 GCA_023313115.1 Rhysida immarginata
CAATGTGCAAAGTCTTTCATTTTTGAACTGCAATTTTTCATCTTTGAACTGTAGGCGCTGCAACGCCTCTGGTGTGTGGTGACTCGTGTGCGGGCGGACGTTATCGTAATCCAGAAGAGGGTCCAAAGCTGCCATTCAATCCTGGTGTCGACAACAACTCCGGAATTCCTCTCCGACGGGTTCACCCAACTAGTCACGCGTTGGCGCAATGCGTGGAAAGGGATGGGGACTATGTCGAAAAATAAATAGTGCATTACATAGAGGACAAATGTGAGTATAAGATACAAAAAGAATTTTAAAAATCGGTTAACAAATAAAAAAAGTTACAGCCATGGAGACCTTATTTATCAATCGCCCCTGGTACTTTATGGAATCTCACCCCCTAGACTTTCTAAAGATTAAAAAAACAATATTCCTCGAGATAATGCAGTGGTTTCCAAACTTTTTCGATTCGCGAAGCCCTATCACAAATTTTTTCGATTCACGAAGCCCTTTCGCAAAGATTTGAGTTGTGCGAATCCCTGATTTATAAATATACATATACATGCATACAATAATAGGAATCCGCCTATACGGAAAATTTTTGGCGAACCCTTTGAAACAGTTTGCGAACCCCCAGGGGGTTCCTGAAGCTCAGTTTGGGAAACGCTGAGCTAATGAAATATTTTTGGAGATGATTCTTAACTGATATACACGAAATGGATAACAAAATGTGAACATCTGGGAAATAGAATATGTGTATATATTTATTTTGGAATACCGCTTGTTTTTGATACAGTTTCTTTCCTTCGTGATACAGATTCCTATACCAAACAACAGAATACAGAGAAACCACTAATCCACATAACGAATTTATTCTGATGAATACGTTATGTTGATTAGTGGTTTCTCTGTCTTCTGTTGTTTGATGTCCATCCACAGTTTCTGGCTCCTCATTTTTCGATTCCTATACCTTTTGAATGGTCTCCAGTGGAATTGTTGTGCCATTCTTAGATCAGAACATGGGGGGTAGCCGTGGCCTGGTTGTCTCGCCGATGCTCTACTCTCGGTGGAGTTAAGCAACCTTAGGCACGGCTAGTTTCTGGTTGGGTATCAGCCAGTGAATATCCATCTTCCCCGTGCTTCGGAGGGTACGTTAAGCCGTCGGTCCCGGCTGCTACTGTCATCCTGTAGCAGTCGTTATTGGGGATAGTACAATAGACTCAGAGAGTCGCAGTGCTTGGTTTCTTGATAACCACTTCGGTTTCTTGTTAACCACTTTGGTTTCGTGGTAACCACCCCTTACAGTTCTGTCTGTCTGTCTAGATCAGAACATTCAGAAATGGAGGAGGAGGGAATCTGCTTCTCATTCTGCTTTACTAAACCTCCTCCCACAGTGATTTTGTTATTCAGGATGGTGCTCTTTAAGGTCAACTTGATCCTACTCAAACACACATTGAATCGATTTAGTTGTGTGTATGATTTCTTTGTTGGGGAATAAGATCATGTGTTCCATAGGAATGCCCAAGAATACACTTTTGAGGGTAATGATGGAGCAGCCAAATAAGAAGATATAGCCACCGAAATCACTACACATTTCATAGTCTGAGGATTCTCCCTACACAAATAATGTGAATGTTGATTCGTCGGTTTATGTATTTTGTGGTTAGCAGCAATTCCAGTTCTTCTGTTGGTATTGGCTTTTTGTAATCGTTCTTTACGGATTGTTTTCTTCTGATTTCGCTTTTGCTGAAGCAGATTTAGTGTTATGTTTGAACACAATCCTTATTGGTGTTCCATGGTTCCCGTGATTTAATGTTGGTGCTTCAGTAACTATTCTTCTGTATCGATGCGGATGTTGCAAATTTTGGTGTCGTAGTCCTAACAGTTGGGCTGTTTCTAGTTACACATAGTCCTGCTAAATGGAAATAATTTATGGTTACAGATAATTTTGCTAAATTGACATCGCCAACGTATGTTTTGACTGAGAGATCGTTCATCTATTTGACCTTGAGCTGCCACTCACCGCTGCTACTGACAACCTGTACTGCTTGCATGTCTTCGGAAAAACAAAGACGTGATAAATAAGGTTGGAGCACAACGGAGGATGAAAAGCGACGCGTGCACCGGCGCATTGTCCTGATGGGCAATTTACAAGTCTGGTTTTCCCACAGGTTTAACTTGTGTGCTTGCTCAGTTTAGCACATACAGCTCGATGGTTAATGTTCACAAGCAGTGGGACAAATAACAGCTTGTTGTCAAAATCTACCACTAAATGCGCTCACAATCGGTAGCTTGCGCGCTTTCTGTGGCGTTTGGCAGTTTATTTAACAGGTTCGGTCTTTTCTTGAACACCTATCGGACATCCTAACCATTATAAAGCTGATGTTCACGTTATTTTGTCCAGTTCCTTACTTTTAGAATGAATGTGAAATTAATGAAAAGAAAATGAAAGAGTTCCATGTTATTGGGATTGGTTTCCCGTTTTAATAGAAGTTTCTTTTCCGAAAAGTAAGATTGGATGAAAATCGGGATTGGATGAAAGTAAGCTTCCTGAAAAACAAATGAATGACGGTCTTCTGAAGTGAAAAAAAATCGAATTTGATTGGCTTCAATCTTAGAATGGATTGAGTAAACATGATTTTGCTCGACTCCCGCTTCTCACGTGAAAACAGTGGCAGCTGTTTCGCTGACATCCAATTGGAGGCGGAATTCCCTCGTAAAATCGACCCGTTTACTTTTATTTCTCCGTCAAACTTTTAGAAGAGCAAAAGAAAGAAATCTCCTAGGAAAATTCCCACAAGCTCGTGAGATATTGGAAAGGACCGGCGGCTTGTTGTTGAAATATTGAAAGAAACACGTATGACTTGAGTAACTTTGTAGAATGCGTAAGGATGCGATAATTTCTTGACATGTGTACGTGCATAGTCAGGGATACTTGATGCAATAGATTATTAAGAAGAATTGCAGAAAACTGACCTTCAGCAGTCGCTGTAGGAAGTAATGTATCGATCTCATTCAGAGTGGAATGAATTTAGTTTTCAGGATGACAAATTTAGTAGGCCCTTGACAGTTATTGACCTGTTTGAGTGAAAAGTCGATATTAAGTTGTTTATCTAGTAGAAAATTACCTGGGCGGAAGTAGCATTTGTTATATTGAGTATGCGGTAATGCCCCTATATAAGCCAATATGAATATCTGCTTTGGTGTATTTTTATACATTTATTTACTTGTGCTTGACCTTGAAATCTTCATGGCGCTCATGGTTCTCAGAATCCTAGATAAGTCAAAAACCTCGTTTTGTAGGTCCGTAGGTCTTGCATAACGTTTATTAACTTATTTTTTTGGTGGTTAGTTTTTGGGTTTAGTATTTGGAAAAAAAATAAAATAACCTCGTATTTACAAGAACAAAATTTTTTATGTACCTTTCCTTTCCTCGACTGGGAAATAAGAATTGAACAGTTTGTTGCAATGACGAATCCTATTGTTGTAACTTGAAGCAAATTGGGAAGCTCCATGCCCATAACTGTCATGGCCGAAAGTAATGAAGATGATGCAAAAGACATGGCTAAACAGAAGAGTAACTGATTAATAATTCTTTCACGCCGATCACGGGGTGATAAGTTTATCTTTTCGTTTACTTTGTATTTGAAGTATTTTATTATATTTTATAAACAATTTTTCGATCATGGTTTCAATTTCAATTTCGTTTCGATTGTCTTTCAGTTACGTATTTTCATTTTAGTTACGTATTTTTGATTTATTTTTGTGGAAAATGATTCCTGATCCTTTTTCTTGTTTGTTTGTACAGTTGTACGCAGTTTAACTTTGAGGAATGATTTTGAATTAATTATTCCTCAGGCCCAAAATCTTCAAAAACAAAGCAGCCAGACAGCTAATTACTCCACGGCTCACTCCTGCCCAGAACTATCATGGCTCAATTTGCTTCACTTTTTGCCGCTGTTAACAATAGGATTCGGAGTCTATCTTTAATATACGTCATTGGTTTGTTGAACAGCTTCAAAAATTCGCAGCAACGGACCAGTCTAACGCCCCAGTCACTGATGTTGACCTTTCGGAGGAAGGTTATATTCTGCTGTAGTCCAGCAGATTTAGTTAATTAACAATAAATTATATCCCCCGAGGATGGCATAGGAAACTAGCGGAAGCCCTGAGATCATCTATTTTTTTTCCCGCAATTTTAATCCATATTTTGTTTTTTAATCAAAAAATTGATTTTCTCTAACGTATATTTAGAAATTCGAAAAGAATTCTACTTCTTTCGTTTCTCATCATTTCCGATCGAATGACTTATCACAGCCATATGTTGCCATTAAAAAACGTTAATAGTTCTATGGACCACTTGACTGCTAGCACTACATCTCCGACCTTCTGGGACAATTTGGCCCAAACTTCATAATAAATCTTGCCTAGAAGAATTTCATACCGAATTTCACTTCTTTACATTACTTATACAGCGTGATTCAGAAAGATAGGTCAAGAATGAAAAGCCATATACAGTTTGTAGCGGGGAACAAAATTTTTCCTATAAACATGGGTCCGGAAATGCATCCTTACAGAGATAATGCAACTTGTACGAGGTAGGAATGCCGACCCTGAGCCTCGATGCAGGTGTTTAGTCTGCGGACGAGATTCTCGCGAACTCTGGTGAAGATGTGGGTGATCACGGTCTAGAAAACGCTGTTGGTAAATCCTTTCCGCTTCAGTAGCATTACCCTGTGCCACGCCGTAGACGAGATGCATGTCCGCCAGATCCGCATTAGTCAAGCGATCCATTGTACGACAATGGAGTTACATGTTTTAAAGGAAAGAACACGAACAATTTACATGTTTAGATCCTAATTTACATGGACCCTACCATTGCCGTCCGGGTAACGCACATCCATTCCTACCTCGTACAAGTTGCATTATCTTTGTAAGGATGCATTTCCGGACCCATGTTTATAGGAAAAATATTGTTCCCCTCTACAAACTGTACATGGCATTTCACTCTTGACCTACCTTTCTGAATTAACCTGTATATCTTATAGATCAGATGTCCCCTTAACTCCCACCCCAGTGAGCCACTCAAATCCATACCAAATAGCGAAGTAGGACATGCTCATAGTAAGCTACATTCCGAATTTCAATCCTCTAAGTCAAAAAATGTAGAAAATATGAAGGGAACATACGGACATTGTAAAACCAATTAAGTAGCGGAAGAATTGTGAAGTAACTCCATTCTTCCGCTACTTAATAATTATTTTTCAGGGTTTAATTTTAACTTTACTCCTAGCGCTTGTGCACAGACACCATTAGATAAAAGTGTTTATTTTTAAAAATTAAATCTTAAGTACACTTGTTAAACATTTCATTCTCTTTAAAATTATTCAAAACGCAGAGTTCTAGAATCTTTTCGTTCCTCTTAAAAAAATAAATAAATAAATAAATAAAAAGCGTTAAGCCGTTTATTTAATAATGTTGCGATAAAAACAATACCATCACGCGAGACTGCAAATATTATCCCGTTTTAGGAGCCTTTTGACGCCAACGAAAGCAATTTCGAGTCCATATATCAGAAACAAAAGTCGAGTTTTAATTCATCCTGTTTACATTTACTCGACTCGTAGTCCTGTAATAAGCGAGTTCTGGGGGCCATCGAGCGACATGACGTTGGCCTCCCCGAACACATTTTGTTCATAAAATTTTCCTTTAGAGAAGACGTTCTCCAGATGAACAATAAATAGGGAGATTGTCAGACTCATCAAGGTAGATAAAAGGGGGCTCCTCTTCACCTATAAAGATAAAAGAGGAGCAAACCTCTTGTGGGGCATTGACGAGAACCCTTCTCGCGCCTATTGATCGCGACTTGTGTTAATGGTGATGACGATGATGAAGATGATAATGAAGGGCGGTCGGAGTTGTTGGTGGTGATTTTCATCGACGACATTTTCCCGTTATTGTTTTCCCCTCAAGAAACAGCGTTGTTTCCAAGCGAGGCAGTTTATCTTGAAGAGGTTCCAGAAGATGACGAGAAAGCTGAGAACAACAAGAATGGCTGCCGGCAACAGGCGCAGGGATTGACAAAGGAATTTGCTTTTTATGGATCTTCCCTCTCGACAGATTACGGGATTAAACTAAACGTATTCGTTCTCACTTTCTTTTTAATAAAGATAAAAACTGTTAGAAAAGCGGCGCTCTTGAAATTTACATCCGTAACAAACGACTTGCCTTTACGGGCATTTTACAAAGAAAAACAAATGGCGCTTTTAACTGGAGACTTCGTTTTTTCCTCCAATATTTTCTTGTGAGCTTAAAGCGAGCTTGTGCGAGCGATAAAGGGGAAATGCTGTGTAAAAAACGGAAAATTGATTGGGAGCGATAACAGTCGACGGGATGAAACTCTCCGCGGGGATTGATTTGTTGTTTTCCGAAAGGTCAGAGGTTAACGAGGTGGCGCTTCTCAACTCTTGCCGTTATAAGTAATTAATGGTAACTAGGATAATCAACATTCGGTTGCTACTATTTACACGGAATTGCTCAACTCTTGCGTAATACGTTTAAAAATTTCGCGTTAATTTCTTCTTCGAATGTGATACCTTGAATATTGTATTTGGTTACCTTAAGCAAAGTTCCGTGAAAGTATTTCTGCTTGGCTTTGAATAATGAAACGCAGGAAATAATTTATAATATTTTCTTTCGTCCAACTTCATGTTTTAAAGTAGTACGAGATGTTAAATGAGTAATCGTATAGGTAACCGTTAAGGTAATAAACAAATTGAATTTTACGAGCAGAGTTTGGTGAGCAGTTTACATGTAAACCAAAAGGCATTGCGATCTGCAACTTCGTTATTTCGAAACAAATATAAGTTCCAGTGATGCTTCAATTATTTCTTCCAATCCCCGCCAGAGTCCGTTTCTGTCCATTTTACTTTTTACCATTTAGCAGTTTCAATTCTTAATGGACAAATTTCTCATGCTTCACTCAAGAATAAGTACAAATTAATTTTAAAGCGTTAATTATACTCAATTAAATGGTATTTTTCATCACATCCCTTATGTTTTTCAAAATTTAAATACATCAGATTTAGTTATGTGAATGAGGAGCGTTTCAGTTGCAGTAGCAACAGTTCTATTGATAATTCAGAAATAAACCCATTTTTAACGTGCCAAATGATAATTTTTCCTTCTAGGAAATATGAAACTTCCTTAGAATATATCTAATTCGTGAATGCCTGCGTTTTTTTGGCGCTAGTTTTTCATTGAACAGAAATAAAATACTCCGATGATAATGTTGAACTGGTTGCTATAGACCATAATGTTACTAGGATGTAAAGTGCACCAAAAATATTAAGACGCAAGTTATAAATTCTAGACGTGATATGCTATACCGTTGGAGAAAGTCGTCCCATTTTGCTAGACGCGGAATTTCAACTCGCTTAGGCAGAGACTTAAGAAATTCTGAAATTGTGGTCTGAGATATTTCTCGGCATGTTTACGCGTAGAAGACAAGCGGGGCAACACGTGGAATTCATGGCAACACGTTTTCCGGCCAAACATATGACAGCGTTGCAATTCCAAAATGTATATTGGATGGTCCCTTGCATGTGTCTTTGACTGACCCTCACAAAATTGGTCTGGGTAAGAGAGGAACGTCGGGGGACAATCATTGTTTAATACGGCAATCGTCATTTAATAAAGAAATATAGTTCACAGTGAGCAAACTAATGTTTAGCACAAATTAACACTCTTCAAAGCAGTCTCCAATATTGTCCATAGTACGTTGTCAGCGATGGGTAAGAGGTGAATGCCAACAACACATGGGCTATTTGATTTGCATGTATTGAAAGATGTTAACAACATATGGGCTATTTGATTATACCATATCAAGCAACCACCAGAATCAGTGGGTTACCACTGACTCTTGCAAATATTTCCCGTATACCTGATCTAGTGTCAACAGTCACAAGGATATCCAATGGTCAGAAGTTTACAATCCAAAATCGTCCTGAGAAAGTAGGCAGCACTTAGATTTAGGGCTAAATTATAATGCCAAAAATTCGCTTTTCTTGTATACAGACCTTGCTTGGTCCATTCATTCCTTCATACAGGATGGATGTTTATTCCAACTTTCAAAACCATATATTCTTAACCACTAATGTACTTTCACGCAGCTAACGTCCTATCGTTAATTAACTGTTCATCACCCATTCATGAAACATCAAAGTAAAGTTATATCGATTTCATCCATTGTAATCATCTTACTCCATACCATCTTAAATTTTTCGGAACACGTCCAATCTGATAATATTACAAAATATCAATTGCCAGGCCTGTCATCCGCAGTGCACACAAACGTTTCTTCTGTTTCTCATGTCACAACTAATTTCGCTGTCATGGAATTAGCGTTGGCAAAAACACTTTCTTGCGCTGCCATTCTTCCGCACAAGTAAAATCTTATTCTTTGCCTATTTCTCCAGCGTACCCACAGCTTACAGCTCTTGTTCTTGAAAAACTCGCCTTCTTTGACAAAAAGAAAATTACAGCATCTCGAAAAAATGAACCGATCATAACGAAACTGCACATGTAAATACAATTCGGCCGGACATGCAAATGATCAAACTTTCGAATATAACCCGGGCAGTGCGGAACCATACACCACAACAACAGGGTATCCACAAAGAACATCACAAACACTCTGTTTCCCGTTGTGCTGACGTTCCTTTTGGGGCGTTTCTTCATGGTTGCAACAACTTTTACTACATTGCACGTTTCTTCATGCTTGCAACACACTGCTTTTCCCAGCTGGATTCCGGATAACTTTTCTGCGACCAATCCAGAATGTCGACGAATTAGTCCGCCAGTTTGAGGTTAATGTCAATCCCTCAGAACACCGTTTGGCAACTTTATGAATCTATGCTACGTCGGGTAACAGTTTGTATCCAGCCCAGAGATCAATCAACTTCATACGGATTTGCTCATTTTACGTAATGCTTTCTATCCAATAAATCACCCGGTTGTTTTGAAAGTCTAATCATTTAATCTTTTCTACATACACGTTTTACGTATCAACCTTAGTGTCAATTACATACTTATTTCTTGGTGCCTCTATTTTTTAGTCAAAGAGTGTAAATCTTGAGTATACGAATTCGTTAATATGTTTCGAAATGCCTATCCCATTTATTTTTTTATTTTGCAATTCGTTCGATTCCAAACCTTTCTCAAACACAAGCGCTTTCACCTTCTTAACTTCGGGTGCAGTGAATGAGATGAGTGATAAAACAACGTGCTATTTCTTTTTATACGAACGATACTGTCCTCCTTTCAGAAAGTGAATGTATGATGCTTGTGGAAAGGTTAAATGATGTTTGAGAATATGCAAGAAGAGGAACTAAATTAAAATAAAAAAAAATATTTTTGAAGCAATTTCAATTGCAATCTTGAAAATTACGAACAAACCGCCATTTAATATTCAAAATTTTAACCTATTTCAAATTTATATATCTCCTGAAACTGAAAAGTTGATTTCTTTTCTTCTCTAAAAACATGAAGATAGAGTTTTTATAAAAAAAATTATTGCTTTTCGTATGCAGATGGAAGTTGAATTTCAATTAGTCCAAATAGCAAGTCATCCTAAGCGGTGCACATATAGAAACTGAAAAGTAGCTAAATATGTCCTGTTATAAATAAAGCAAATTGCCAAGAGTGCTTATACATAATTATGAACTGGTGCCAAAAATATTTTAGGGGATCGATTCAAATTATAGTCATTATTTCCATTTCAATCTCTGTTTTCTTTAAAGGATTTCTTTTAATTCTATACAAATCCCTTTCTCCTTCTCTATTGCACCATCTTTTTTCCGTTTTCTCGCCATCTTTTGCGCCAGCCACCATCATCATCATCAAGCGAAATCTTGGCGACTATCGATTTATGTCGTCTTCTCTGGAAAAGCCATTTATCTGAATTAGAAAAAAAAAAACCTTTGAGCCTTCACGTAGGATTAAAAAAATCTATATTCTTATAGATGGGAGGATTTCAGTTAATTAGTTGGGCTATTTTTTATTTCTATAGTTGTTTCGATTTTTATTATAATTCTCTATTTTGCATGTGTGACTTCTTTCGCTCTTTTAGTCTCCTTTAAATCCCTAAACAGCAAAGGGAAGAGCGGGAAAGGGGGGTAAACGACCTCTTCGTGACTAGTGTCACACACATACACTCGATGAACTTAGCGTGGCCGAGGTTTAAAATACATAAATAGTTGATGATGATGGCAAAGAGATAATGGAGAGAGAGTAAGGCTTAAAGCATTTATTGCCCCCTAGAAGTTTAAAAATATAATAAATTTGTTCTCCGAAAGTGCGACTGGGATGCCGAAAGGGCTGCTACTGATTTGTGAGCTCGGAATTTACCCTCTCAATGTATAATTCCGGGTTCATCTCTGTACACGAATGTTCACGTTAAAGAAGATTTTTCTTATGAGAAAAGATTAAAAAAACATAATACTGTATGCCCCTGCACCTATTTTCTCATTAAACAAGTTGAAAGTTCGACGGTCGAACGAGTCAAGATCAGTTAAGATTAAAGTTCCTATCACAAGGTCTTAATAATTGGGAGCCTAAACTGTTTTGTTGAGATTTAAAAAAATAATAAATAAATGAAAAAAAAAGCAAAGAAGACCTCTTCCGTCTTAATCTCTTAATTCTCAACGTGTCTTCCTTTCGTGTACTTCGGCAATTTCATTCCGCAAGAGAGAGGGAAAGCGGAAGTCTGGCACCTTGAATTTATTTGTTTTTTACTTAAGGGAAAGGATGATGAAAGTTTCCTCTATTTGTGGTGAGATACTTATTTTCCATCTACCCCTGAACTTTCACAGAAGGCGGTGCCCTGACACCAAAAGATAAAAAGAAAATTGTATTTTTACTTTTTTGTTTAAATTCACTTTCGGAATTATATTTGGAAAAAATTTATCCGTGATTTAATAAATAATGATTACTGTTAAAGCTTTATTAAAGTTTTAACAGCATTTACTCAGTTAGTTAGTAACCAACTAAATTGCATTGACTACCTTACAGGAATGGCTTAACCTAACCGATCTAATTTTATAATTTTCCGTATTGAATAAATTGAAGTGGTTCAGCATTTCGGTTTTTATAACTGTATTTAACTTTTTTTTTCCTTGGTTTTTTTTTTTTTTTTAGCAGATGTCAGTCAAGAATTTCCTCCACACCCCTTACATAATATATGAAACAGGTTCTTAGTAAAACTTATAGAACTTTTCGATTAGATTGTGAATAAAATCAATAAATGAAATAAAATTGTTTATTCTGTATCTAAGCATAAGGAAAAACAATAAATTTTTTTTTGAGGATATGTAAAAGAAATTATCCGTGTTGTAATGATTTTTTTTCTTTTGTAGCCTTTATTAATTTTTTTTACTCTGATGAAATATAAGGTAGTGCAAACTATTTCAAACTCAAACCTGTAGTGTGTCTATTTTTTTTCACTACTTTCAACATGGAGAGAATTTAAGCTCACACGAACGCGGGTTATATTTAATATTCATAAGAATGTGGAGAGCTTTCAGCAATAATGCTCGACAAGAGCGATAAACACGGATCAGGCTTTTCGAACTGTTTAAAAATGTATAATTTTTCGGTAGTAAACCCTCTCGGTGCCGGTTGAGTGAGTCGGGTAAATCTCCTCTGAATTAAGATTTTACCAAAACGAAAATCCCTGAATTATTAAAATGGAAGTTCGCTTGTTTCGGTTTGGCGTAAGATTTAGAATATATGGAAGGAGAAAAAAGTATTATTAAAAGTAATATTTGAAAAAAAAACCCAGCTATATAGAATGATTTCACACGAGTAATTATAGCTTTAGGTTTAGTGATTAAAATTTTAAGGAGAACTTCATCGTGCAGAACTGATTATGATCTCCCGAAAAGCTTCGGCGGATTCAATCCGTGTGTGACGAATTTAACTCATTAAGGTGGCGCTCATTCACTTATTCAAGTTTTTTTGATTTTTTTTTTTCGCTTACTTTTTTTTAATATCTTAAAAATATTTTATGGATTTCAAGAAGGAAGTTACGCTTGATTTAATCGTTCGAAATTAAGTTAGTCAAAGGATTAATAGGATAATGACATCCGAGTATGTTCAGATATAGAAAACGAAAAACACATTTATGCCGAAATCGATTTTTTTTTATGAGTAAGAAAAAAATTTGAATTTACGAATGACCTTTTTTCCCCCTTCCTTCCTTCCTTTCTATATTTTATTAAGAAGGTTTAATCTCGTTGATTCGCAGCAGGTCCTAAAATCTGTGAATTTGCAAACTCTATTGGAAAGGTAGAAGGTTTCTTCAATCAAGCACCTTTTTACGTTCTGCCAGTTGAAATCCGATTTCCTCTCGATCGAAAATCACTGGCGTAAAACAAACGTTGTTGAACTCGACGATGCTCTCAAGGCGCCCCTCGTAAAAAAATGTTCACCAATAACGGCTCGGTTGTTAGACAAGGGAGTTATGTGTTGTAATTGTTGGCAATAGGTAAGAGGAGAGGGAGGGAGAAGGCCGCCATTGGGAACGCGAGCGACCGAATAAGCCTAACGACCACTCACTCACTTTGCCTGCCGCTGCCATTTGCAATACTGAACGGAGAGTTAAGATCGTTTCTCGTTATTTTATCGGAAAGGGAAAAGAACGTTAGGTTTTCAGAAATTTCGCTTTCCAATAATCTTAAAGAAAAGGTTGATTGAAGAATATGGTATAAAAGTTGTGCTTTCAGCCTTTCTATTTTAATACGGAAAGTTTTAGAGTCGTTGTTTTTGTGTTCTAAGTTTCCTGGAAATGGGTTCTGCAGTGATTTGAAGCAGACAACCCCATATATAATAATAATATAGCAGGCAACTTACAAGACGCTTTAAATGGAAACTACAAAAGACTTTTGATGTAATTTTCGTCACTTTAAGAGGACTTTTCCCGTTTATTGATCTCGGAAATTGCTGCGGCCTTCGTCTAAAGCGAGAATTGGATTCGCTTTAAGTAATAGAAGAATGAAAGTGCATATTGATAATTTGATAAGAAAACAACTTATATCCGTATTAGACAATTTTTTTAATCAAATTATATTCTCATTAACGAAATTAAAACTGGGCTTGCCCAATTAAATTTCCAAATTTATTTGTTAGACGTTATTAGTTTTTCTGTGCAACAATGTCTAATGACTGAAATTGGAAATTCACCTGGACACGCCTCTTTTTTCTTTCCTTGGAAAAATCGTGAAAATAGATCTGAAATATCTTGTCTGTTGATATACGATACCAGTTTTTCTTGGTCATAAAAATTCGCCCTCTTTTCAAAACACGTACAGGGTGTTACAAAAATATACAGAACAGTACTGCTGGGTAGCCTATCCTCTCGCTTCAGGGGCCGCTTCCTAAAATGATAATTGGGAAATGATAGTTGGTAAAAATAGAAATTGAGACTTCATATCTTAAAATTATATTCTGTAGCATGTAAAGACAAAGAATTTACAAAGACACAAAAAATTACGAGAATATAATTAAAAGGGACTTAAAACTAATAAAATTTAAAAGATTACTAAATAACAAAGCTTCTAACAGTCTAAGCAATCTCAAGTCCACTGTCCTGGCAATAATTTTCACACCTCGTACAAACGGACTTCATTGTTGATTCGGCACTTGTTTAAAAGGTGACAATATGAAATGATAACGATGAAAAATTTTGAATTTTGAAGGTCTTGAAGAATTTGAATGTTGATATTAAGGTCCGAAAAGTTCACAATAAACATTTCGATGAAATGAAAATGCAGTCCAATAAATAGCCAATTATTTCATGATACTTAAAAATTAAACATGCTCCATGATAACTTAAAAATAAAAATTAAAATTGAAAATTAATTTTAATTTTTAATTTTTTCTTTTAATTCACTTAACAAGCAAACTAAGTAGTGACGTCAGTTCCTGGCCCGTTGCCTAGCGATTCAAACTTAGATTTTATTTAAAATTATTTGCTGTCGTCCATAGATGCAATTTTTTATGTCTTTACATGCCACAGAATATAAATTTAAGATATGAAGTCTCAATTTCCATTTTTACCAGTTTCAGTGTAAATGGGTTAACAAAATAAAATTTCCCAATTATTATATGAAGCGGCCCCTGAAGCGAGGGGATAGGCTACCCAGCAGTATTGTCGTGTAAATTTTTGCAACATCCTGTACAAATACTAGTAGAACCCGTGAATTTCCTCTTGAGATTGTAGAATAATATATTAAATGATTTAAAAGTTTATTAAAAACTCTAGGGAAGCCCGCTGCAAAATTGCAGCAAAAATAAAGCCAATTGAGGTGACACGCATTTTTATGGTAGGTTACACGGTGTTCCGTTCGAAAATGGCCAAAAATAATAGTGCATAACTTTCAAACTGCTCTTAAGGTTGCGTCCTATTAAAAACAAATATTGAGTATGCAGAAAACATGATAATTTTACATTTATAATTCGTTACATCTTTACATAGTCTTCAATGCATGTGAGGCACATCTCGCACGAAAAAAACAGTTCACGCCAAATTTTAGCTAGCAGCTATGGCGTTAAAATTCTGCTACGAACTTCCGATTAAAGTCTTGTTGCAGTTCAGTTGGGTGCTGATTAAGTGTATGAATACATACACATTTTGATGAATGCCCCACATGAAAATCCGAGATGGTGAAATCTGGTGAATTTAGTGACCTTGGAATGGGAACATCTCACCAGTTATCACTGAAGGTAGCATTAGTTTCATTTCTTCGACATAATAATTGTATATTTCTATCTAGAGATTGAGTCTCATTTCTCTGAGATTGTGAGTGCGACGCTCTTAAAGATTGCATATGATTGGCCGCCTGACTAAGACGAATTGTCTTTCTACACTACTTTCATTGTTGATAGCCAAATGTTGCCTTTTAGCCCCAGCCGTATCTACCCAAAGAAGAAATGTCTACGCTACGGCATTTTGGAAAAAAAAGTCGGCAATAATAATAAGCAAAAGACACTTATAGCAGACAAATAAGTAACCAAATCATATCTGGCAACAATAACACCACCAACAACGACAGCCAACGATAATACACTCATGTTATTAGAAAATTTTTTAAATGCACTAAAACTTCAATAAAATGCTGTAAAATCGTCACTGCTTATTCTTTATGTACCTAGCGTTACAAAATGTATACTAAAACCTGGCCAGAGAATATCTATAAAACTAAAAAAAAAAAACATGTAAATCGGACCAGTAGTTCACGAGTTATAAGCGCGATAACAGATCAGCATTGGGTGTTTTACCTTGAAGGTGTGCTGTTATAAATGAAATTATAACTATCATAGTGATGCTTAAAAAAAAAAAAAAAAGACTTTTGAATAGACTTTTTGATGCTTTTTTGTCCAGTTGTGGTGCGGCATCCAATGGACCACTGTGAATACAGCTTCACAAAGAACTTGTTCGAACCATTTTCTTTTGAGACTTGTTCTATTAGCATAGTTAAAAAAATAAATATGCCTAATTTTTTAATACTTATATGAACATATAAATAGTTATATTCTTATAAATAAAAAAGTATACACAGTAGATAAACTTACCGGTTACTTATTTCGGTTCGTTTAAATTAGACGTACAAGACAGTAGAAAATTTGCTTGTGATCGCCGATTGCGACTGTCCTTTCTTTATAATGGAAACACGACTGTAAAAACTTGTCGCAAGGGTATCTTTGACAGATATCAACCAGCTGAATGAAAATATAGCAACGTTAAGATTTTCTGTTTCCATTCGTGTAATTTATATATCTGTAGATTAAAATTTGAATTCATAAGTGGGAGTCTGAAGATTTTTCGCACATTTTATGACTGCTACCCCGTGTCGAGGCAGGCGAACAGCTCTACACTCATCGGAAATTATTTATTTCTCTTTAAAGAAAATGCAGATATGCTGCAGGTACGCACGTTATAGACATTCTGAATAAAAATTGCATTAATTTTTTAACGGGAAAAATATTGTCATTGACAAGTTCAGGATTTGTTTATACCTGAATTTTCAATAGGATATTCGCTGTTGCGGTTGCACACAGCCAGCTATTAAAACAAATGATTAGCGCCTGAGTTCACGTATCTGTGTTTGACAATTTAAATTAAATTTCGGGAAGCATATAGAGCTTATTAATTTGTAATAAACAAGTGCTTTGTATTATAATAAAAAAGCAGTTTTTGAATAATACTTTAGAAATTTGTCCATTACGAAAAAGAAAGAATTGCTAAACGGTAAAAATCAGAAATGGCAATGGAGACTCTGGTACTGATTGAAGCGGTGTAGAAGAATAAGCAAAGTGAAATCGATGGAAAAGTTTTAAAATAATAACTATATAACCGTATATTTTATGAAAACCCATTTTGTTCTATTCGTTATATGAATAAGCGCTTAAGTTATCCATCATAAGCGTTTATATACTACATTTAAGGATAACAAGTTTAAATATGTCAGGAGTCTGGGCCTAATCCGTTAAAAGATACATTTTTATTAATGAATATGCAATTAAGAACAGAACATTAAAATTGTGATAGCTCTTGAAACGCTACTTTTGATGAAATTTGATGAAGAAGTTAATAAGAAAGCGCTAATTGCAGTTAAATTATGTTTTTTTTTCTAAATATTATGGGGATATTAAATTACTGTTTGTAAATTCTCTATTATTTAAAGTCTTAAATAACGTACGTTGGTCACGCTTCAAAACGGATTAAGTTACAGGATACTGTCTCGTCTCACCTCCTAGGAACAGTTTATGAACGAGTTAAGATGCGTTTAATTAAAATCCTTGAATTTAGAACGACCATTTGAACGATGGACTTCGGTGTTGATGAGACAATAAGAGGAAAGGAGAAGTGGAAATTTGGAGGAAATTGGGATAACCTAGAAGAACGGAATGCGTGAATAAAATAAATAGAAAACGAAAGTCGGAGTGAACTTCTTTTCCCGCCTTTTTGACCGTTTCCGGTTTTTGCTGCACCAAAACACTTTTCTTCATCAGGTGAACGAAGATGGCACTCGGCTCGACCCTCTCTTTCTCTGTAATTGGTGAGTAATTGCGGGCAGCTTGAGGTCGAAGACTGCGAATGACCTCTCGAAAAAGGAAGGGGAGAAGCGGTTTCATTCATTTAAGATGTTGGCAGACTGGAAAAAAAGAACCTTTAAAAAACCGAAAAAGAAGAGAGACGCGGTTGTAAGGCGAAAGGGTTGGTTGCCATGGCAACGGCTTCGTTCGTTTGGCTGCATTTGTCGATTTGGTTCTCGTCTGCATCGAAGACAAGCAAGGAACCAACATGAATTTTTATTGGCTGCAAGTCAACGGATGTCTTCTCTGAGACTGGTTTACTTCGTTTTAATTGAATTTTTAGTCTCTTGTCGTAGAATATAATAGTAAATTCGATCTGAAATGCTCTCGAGTTAACGTAGAAGATGAAGCTAAAAATAGCCAACTTTCTCTCTCTATTTTTTTACACTCCAAACAAAAAAACGCGTTTTAGATATAAATGGGATGCAGTTTAAATTTAAATTAAACTTTGTGCTCAAAACTTTATTTATTTAGCATATATAAAAATTTCCAAATCGAACTCTATAAAAATAACGAAAAACGGATTTAGTGGGAAGTGACGTAGCATTCGAAAAGGGCTGTAAAGGAGTTTCACTGCAAATTACAGTAAAGCATTGTTAAACAGTCTCGCATATACTGCAAACTGGCCGTTCGGAACCTACACTATTTAGCAAAAAAGAATTGGGCACCCCCAGAGAGTGGATTAATGGACACGCGCGTTGTTGGACTCCCGTACTGTAGTGTTGGGCCACTAGTGGTTGGACATGAATTCATAGTCGTACTGTAATATTCTGAAGTGCTCCCAACATTAGCATTATTATGGAATGAATCCCTGTTACTTCCAAGATGGAAATACCCAGTGTCATATGCTGTTGCTACCATGCGGTAGTATGAAGAGAACAATGTTCAACGCTTGAAGTGGATAAAATTTCCGGAGAAGCGGCCAATTCCCAATAACCATCTCTGTGAGATTTTGCAAGAGAAATGGTGGAGAATTCCAATGGATGTCCTCCACAACATAGTTTCAAGCATGCCTCGGAGGGTTACTGCTGTTATAGCCGCAAGAGCAATCAAATGCGTCGTCATCAGGATTTGACAGTTGAAAAATCACAGGCAAATATTTTGGTCGTTAGTATATATCCTAATTGCTTTTTCGGTAGATAGTGTATATCGGCGAAGCTTCTCGATTCGATAGCGACACTGTAATCGAAAAGAAAATGGAACAAAGAGTGTCGGAGAAAAGCGCCAATTTTCACTTTTTAAGACATTTTTCTCGAGGATGAATGTAAGCTTCTCGCTTGATATACTGTATATTCATCAAATCTGAATACGATGCAAAAAAGAATTGAATTGACGTAGAGTTAATCTTTATAAAAGTTCACGCAGGTGAATCCGTAAATAAACAGTATAATTTCAATTTTTAATACGAATTTTGCTGTCTCCAGTCAGCTTTAAACTCCCAAAAAACTTCATAAATGCAGAAGTTGCTCGTTTACTTTTATTGGTTTTCATCTTGAAGATGTCACAATGCATTTATTTATCCGTTTGCCTGTCTGCACTCAACTTTAAATCGGTTAAAGTCGACTATCGATTTTGGACCAGATTCGAAACTTAGGAACTTTCAAAACCAAAAGATGCTTGCAAATCGCATGTTTGCTTCATAACCGATAAGCGAAGGTACCAGTTTACTGTAATAAAATTCCTCCTGTAACTTTCCAGAGCTTGAAATATTAAAAAAAAAGACCTCATTTCTAAAGAAATTTTTCTCCTTTACAGTGTTTCCATACAGCCAAACTGATTTCAAAATAATTGCAGCAAAATTTCAATTTTTGAAGAATTCCAATAATTCATAATGAAATTGGTAACCTTGAGAATGATGCTCATAAATATAGAAATAAACTTGGCAACACATGTGCTTTTTTTAAAAATTAAGTACGCATTCGTTCTGAGTACTTGTGCACCATTGTTATGTTCGTAATAGCGTCTGCATCGTTTAAAAATGTGTTTTTTCATTCATTTATCATCCCATAAAAGTGAATTTCCATACGATTTAAACGTTTTAATCGACTTATCTCTATCGGATTATGGTGCTACTGGCGATTGCGTAATCGAATGATCCAACGTTGGTGGTGATTGGTCAGCAGAAACTGCTGCAATCTCTTCCCTCGGGGATATTCTTGCGTTTTGAATGGGAACCTTTAAGTTAGTTAGGGATTAATTCAAATTGAAAACCAAATCCACTTTACCTTCTCCCACCAATCCATTTTACGTCCTTCCTAAATAGCATTAAACGAAACGATTGAAAATTTTATTCTAATTCATATCTGACATTAGCTCGTTTACTTTAAAAGAGTATTGGGTTTCATTTAGATCTTCCTTTCTGCGTCATTGCAGCTTTTTTTTTCTATAGGAATTCAGGTGTTTCTTCGCAACGGGCATCCTCGAGGAAGTAATGGGCACGTGACAGTGCCACCCATCCAGATTTCTTCCGCAGAGTTGCACAAGTATCGCTGAAGAGGGGCCATTCGCGTCCATTCCTCCAGAAATGCTGATGTCATCGTCTTGGTTACACGACTCAGGTGTATCGCACGTGTCGAGGGATTACAGTCGAGCTGACGAGCCAATTTATTTATTAGCCACGGTAGAGCTGGTTTGATGGGTCCAAATACTGAATTATTATTTTGGATATTTCTAACGAGTATTTTTCTGGCTTAAGAAGTGACTATAAATGCATTAAAGCTGCATTAAAGAGTGTTTTTATTAAAGAGCTACTGCACATCATATGCGTAAAACTGACTAGTGTTTACGGTGCATTTATTTCAATTTTAAATTGTAAATTAATGTTAGTTGATCAAGGGTGTTGTATTTAATTAATGACTATTGTATTATCCGCTGCACTATAATCCGCATGTACGACCCGCTGAACTCTAGTACAAATAACGATATACGTAACCTTTAAAGAGACACTTGACTTTTGTGAAGAAGTCCGGAATGCCAATCTGCTCATACGATTTCAGCAATGGTTATCCTTGCTTTCTTCAAAATACAGAATACAGGTCATAAAATTATCACCCAACAAAAAATAAATTGCAAGTAATAGGATACCGTAAACCGGGGTTACTTTGCACGGCCGGGAGTAACTTTGCGCAAGAGAACGCAAACATTTGCTGCTGTCAAAGAACTTATTTTGTGTTGAGTGATTTTGTATTTAAATCCAATCTTATTGTAAAACAAAATCATTCAACACAAAATAAGAGCAACAAATGTTTGACTTTCCCTTGTGCAAAGTTATCCGCGGGTGTGCAAGGTTACACGCGGATGTCCAAAGTAACTCGGTTTACGGTAGTTGATACAGTTAGTTTCAATATTTATAGCATACTAGCAAAGGTACCCGGCGTTGCCCGGGATAATTACACTTGGATGAAAACAGAACAATCTCAAAAATTAACTTAAATTTTGCAATATCTTAAAAATAAGCACATGAAAATGCTTAGAATTAATACAGGAAAAATTCTTAATGAAAATTCGAAAAAAATCTTTTTAAAGGCTCACAATGGATGGATCGCTCCAATAATTTCTTACTCAGATAATCTTACTTCAGATGTACACTTGATGTTGTTGCAATTTCCACTCTTCTCTCGCTGTGTTGAAGCAAAATTTGGCCTTTCATCACTTTGGGTAGTCTAGCGGTCGCCAATTCTTCTATTTACTTGCTTCCCATTTGCTCAATACAGCACGGAGCTAAAGGTTTGCTTTCTCTGTCGTCTTTCCACTCTTTCTCAATAGTCTGCTAACTCTTCATTATCTCCAGCTACTGATCATTTTTAAAGATTTTCAAGAAATTGTTAAGTACTAAGAACTCTCTTTTCTAAGAAAAACCTGAATAACAGGAATTCTATGCATTGTTACAAATTGAAACTTATCCATATTGCATCATCATTTTATGTTCATTGTTATAATTCTTGGAAAGGATTGCTTTATCATTGCATCATCATTTTGAGCTCATTGTTATTGGTGAATTGCGTGTTGAAACCATTGTTGATACCTATTGTTGCACAAACTTTTATTTGCATTGTTGGTCATGAGATATATATTGTTGGTCCGTGCAGAGTGTTTGTGAATTGCGTGTTGATACCATTGTTGCAAAAACTTTGTCTTGCATTGTTGGTCATGCGATATTTCTCATTAATATGCCCTGCCATAACCATGAATATCGATTTTTTATCAATAATTATTATTTTTTTCGAAATCTGAAGTAGACAGTGACCTTCCTCATGCTTTGAAGGTCATGTATGCGAAATTTCATCAAGATCGGACTAAAACTGTAGATTTGTATAAAAAACAGACCCACAGACAGACAGACCCACAGACAGACCCACAAACATCCTTCTTTATATATATAGATTCTTGGAGATATTAAAACGTTCATAAAGTTAAGTTAATGGCTCATGCTTTGATATTTACATGTCCAGAAATTTATGAACTGTGATTGGGAGCGTCAAGCATGACTTCCACACGGAAACACGATTTGAAGACTTCCCAATAGTACGAGGTGCGATCAAAAACTTCGGGGCTGGTTGCGCATCTCGCCAACAAATGGCAGTACAAGTTCACAAATACAGTAAATTATAGCCCTAACATTCAGAAATCAGGTTTTCAAAGGACTTTGTTTCACGTGCATTGGTGACTGAAAAAATACAGCTATTGTGATCGCCTGTGTGAGATCGTCTGCGATTTTTTCATGGACATTAAATTTGAGAACGAGCAAATTCGAGCACCGATCGACCTGAGGGTGGACGTTCGGCGAAAGCGACCAGATCTGGGCGTGAAAAAACTGGATGCTCCACCATGACAATGCGCCCTCTCATCGAGCACTCCTCACATTGAGTTTATTGCGAAAAACAACATGATTTCGTTTCCACACACACCCTATTCGCCAGATTTGGTTCCTGTAGGCTTTGCTCTCTTTACGAAATTGGAAATCCAGTTGAAAGGTCGCCGTTTTGATACAATTAAGCAGATTCAGTGCGAATCGCAGAAGATGTTTGACTCGTTTCAAAAAAAGACTCCCAGGACGCATTCCTGAAGTGGCAGGAACGTTGGACTCATTGTATGGCTTCGCAAGGGGACTATTTTGAAGGGGACACCGTGTAAATGTAAAGTAGTTTCTCTTTAAATGAACCAGTCCCGAAACGTTTTGATCGCACTTCGTATGTGGACAGATATCAGCAAGTGGAATGAAAACCGGGCATCATTTCTTCTTTCCATCGGTGTCACTTACAAATCCATACGATTAAAATTCGAAATTATAAGTGGTGTTTCAGACCGTGTCTGAGTGTTTTTCACATTTTTTCTAGCCGCTATATCTTGTTGTCTCTGATGAACCACTCGGTGGATTCAACGAAAACGTAGCGCTTAAAAACACAGGCGGCCACGCACTTATAGATATCCTCAAAGAAAGCAAATTTATTATTCTTTAATAGGTAAAAAAAAAAACCCACATCATTTGACAGAATAAACAAAATTTGTTTATATTTGAATTTTCAATAAAATTATTGCTCCTTATTCACGTGGTCAAGTTCATTATTTAAATTAGATTTTGTTGAAGGATAGGGAGGATACTGATTTAGAGTAAGTTTTAATAAAAAAAAATTAATAATAATTGTAGCAACAACAAGGGACTAGACCAATATGAAAGCCTGAGTGGCTAGACACCAGGTTGCCCTCCAACAGGCACATTGGCCCAAAACGGGGTTACTGAAAAACACCAACAAACAAAGGGAAAAAAATAATAATAGTGATAATAAACAAATAAGTGAATTTAAGTTAGAATTAAAATAAAAATTAATTTCTCTTTTAGTGTTACTTCATCTGTTGGAAATAAAAACCGGCGATTGTAAGATGGTCATTTGAAAAGTAGAATTCAAGCACTACCGAATTTCTATGTGTGCTTTCTTAGGAACCTAGCTAATTTGTGCAAAATAAATAATTTTTACATTTTAAATGCTTACAGACTAATTCTGTAAAAGTATATTATATATAGAGTAAATCTGTCTTCGTAAATTTTGAGTTTTATAAGCTAACTACTTCAGCCTTTGTCATCATCTATAAGAACTCTCTGGAGTCTTGTATGTATTTTTTTGAGCATTTATTAGTTTTCAAATTATTGATTTGAACATATTGGCGAGCGATCTAAAAGAATCAACCCTCGTGATCAAATTAATTTTTTGAAACGGTAAACTGAAATATAACGAACCATGTCCAAATTGACAGAAGGATAAAGTATGGTGAGAACTTCTAGAACAAAAAAAAAACTACACAAACCACAAAATTATTTTCATACCACATATGTACATTCCGACGACAAAGTTGTCGTCATCAGCGTGGTAACAATTTTATTGTTAGGTCCGGCGCAAATGGGGCAACAGTCGGGCGACAGCGACTGCATCAGTCGAATGGAATGGTTGCTTGTGGAATGATAATGGTTGCCAGTATCATACAGGCGACATGCTAGCGACATGTGGAGGATGCCGGTTTAATCCAGGTATCAAGCCAGGTTTAATCCAGGCAATATCACGTCCAACTGGTCGTGCTATTACAGAAGTTAGTTTAACTTCACAATCTTAGTTCTTCAACAGTAAATTTTTGACGTCATGTTCAGGCCTGGTAGTTTCTAGGAGGCCGTGCTCAAAGCATAATAATAAAAGAAAATATTATGCTCAAAGCAAGCAACAAAAATGTTTCCACTGACGTCATGTGTCGAAGCAGCTACATTACTATGCTTTGACACAATTTGCTTCGACATTGTTGCCTTATTTGCGCCGGGCCTTAACAATTGTAGTAAAATTGTTACCATGCTGATGATGACGACTTTGTCGTCGGTATGTACATACGTGGTATGAAAATAATTTTGTGGATTGTGTAATTTTTTTTTTTTTGTTCTACAAGTTTTCACCATAACTAGATCTCCACAGTTTCTTGGCTCCATTAGAATATTAGATTATATGATAAAGTATAATGATGGCGTACCTATAAAGTAACGTCCCCAAGATGGTTTGGTTTGATTTGTTTGGTATTAACGTCCTTTTCAACTGCTATGGTCATTTCAGGACGGCGTTATAGGGGCCGCAAATTTTGCCTCGCAAAGGTTCTTTAACGTGCAGCCGGCAAATGACTATACGGGACCAACGACTTTACTTCCCTTCCGAAGGAAGTGCGTAATCTCAGGATTTTCCCCCTGAAAAAATCCTCATCGTCCTCGGCCGGGATCGAACCCTCGTCCTCGGGCATCAGATCCCCAAGATGGCGGATATCGGGAGTGCATCTATATAATTTTAAATAACTTTATTTATTTTATATATATTACTAATAAAATTGTTTGTTCAGACTCGGAAATAGTTCGTTCACATTTCCCATCATCGCATCATTGCCAATTTGAATATCTTAAGCTTAAATTTCGTCTTTTTTTAATCGAATCAAACAAACGGTAATGCTAGTATAAAAACTGCTAATCCAGAGCATATAATTATTTTTTTTTTTGTTTATAAAGAATTTTTTCGGAAAAAATTACTATCGGGAATAAATGGGCAAATTTGTGAAATTTCATAAACTCTTCATCTATTCCTATTACCCGCGCCATCATGGGGACGTTACTTTGTAGATTTAACGTTACCAGAAATCTTGTGTCTCAAGAAGACTTGGAAATTGCAGTTAATCTGGCTACGCATTACAACCTATTCGTATTTTTACCCGCATTCTTAAGAGTTTTTAGAGTCGAAATATTATATTCTATTATTAGATTCTTCTGGTGAGTGTCAATCATATATTGGTTCATTTTCTGGTATCCGAGTCCTAACCAAGAGCCACGAATCACAAGAGCCTAAGAATTTGGGCAAACTTTATTATTGCTACGAAACGATGCCTACTCTTTCAAGTGCAGATCTTGATGCTTTATCATCCTTTTCTATATTTCTATCATTGCTTTATTATTTCATATACAAGGTGTCCGTAAAGTCTCTCCGCAGTGAAAAACAAAAGCAATAATCCAATAAACGGGAAAATATGGCACTTTTATTTACGTTCGGAATAAACTATATTAAGTGGTGAGAGTACTCACAATTTTCAGGAGATGTTGAAAAGCATTCAAACGTTTTTGAGGTTTCCATCTCAGACTGACTTTAGATGGGAATCGTCATTTTCTACTCCGGAGTGACTTTACGGACACCCTGTATGATCACCTATTAAAGTTACACTGTGAATACTCTTAATACGAAGTACTATCAAAAAATTTCTGAATTAACCCCGCGAAATGGTACTTGAAATTTTAAGCCTCCTACCCTTTTAAAATATTCTCCTTGGAAGGTAATGTAACGATACCAGTCCCAGTCCCTTCTGAAAAACCCCTTTTCAGGTGCTCTAGCACAATCGTAGTTTCCTCTTAAATTTCCTCTACACATGGCAAATCTTCGCTCTTTCAGTTTAATTTTCGTTGTAGAGAAAAGGGAAAAGTCGCAAATGCCCAAGTCAAGAGATGGGAAGGAAAATTGTCCGGAGAATTTAATGCAAGCACGTTGAACGTTGTTTTCTCGTTCATTTTCAGCAGTGAGACAGCGTTGAAACTCGTCACAAACAAGGTGCCGTCCACGTGAATTCACGCCGGTTCTTTAATATTCATGTAATGGCACAATTCTATAGTATTCTCCGTTCCCGCGCTAAAGTCCGAGTTCGGAAACTTTTGATAGCACCTCGCATTATGGTCCATAATTTACGGAGCAATTAAACGCCCGAAAATTTTTCCGAATGTCCTAAGATGTACGCAGTGCCATATTTTCTGCAATTCAAATGTTTAACGTTTTAATGTCTTGCGAAATTCATTTTTTATTTAGTGAAACTGTAAATCCACCCATTTGGGTGATTTCAGTGAAAATCATGAACGTTTGCCAAAAGTGTGCACTTTTGGTATTTCGTAGCTCACTGTTAGTTCCATATGAATATCAGCTACAATATTCTCTTGGTGGTTTATTGTAAACTTTTATGTTTTATTTACCACGACAAAATATTTTATGATAATTCCATGTCCTTTGGATTAAATATAATCTGCTGTCTTCCGGTATTGCCAAGTCTATAACTTGATTCTCAATAAGATATCTAACCTTGTAAAGTTTTACAATTCAAGGTACCTGATTAGGAACTTGGTTGTTTCATAATCCCAATTCCAGCTTCTTGAAATTGGAATGTTTTAATACAGGCACGTAGCCAGGAAAGTGGGGTGGGGGTGGGCGTCTAATTTTTTAAAACATGAACCTCATACAATGAAATAAATCGATAAAAAACAACAACAAAACTTTATTAGGACATTTTGCAAATTTGATTTATTGTAACAACAAACTTTCAAACTGCATTTTTCTAGGATACATGGAAGCGAACGTACTAATTACATTATCCATATCAAAACAGAAATCATAATGTATGTGCATTAACGCTAATTCTGTTATTCTGTGTGATGACATCGTCCCATTTAGCTGGGTTAAAGAGTTTATTTTGATTTTCACATTGTTATTTAGTTCTTTGTATTTATCATTTAGCTACCCGAGGTAACTGAACCTCTATTTCTAGCTGCCTGCAAATGTCTAATGCCACTTTCATTATCTTTTCAAACTCTTTCTCGGAATTCTCCCTGATGGAGGAATAAAATTCATGTACGTTGTTGATTTCATCATACGCACTTAAAATTTCTAAATCACTGCTTTATAATTTAAGGGTTACCCCATTTAAATGAGATAATATACGATATACTGTTAAAAAAGTAATAATGAAATCAAAAGATGTTAATAATGAACTGATAATAATGAACTCGCTTCAGATTTGGATTCTGGATCCCATCCCGTTAAAAAATCTTCAGAAAAAAGATCTGTATGAAATCCAAATGCAATGTATTCAAAACATTTAACAATGTACAAGAGGCTATTGTAAAAATGATTGCAGGCATCATGCCTTGATGACTTACAAAACTTCGGATTCAACTGGAGTAACTTGAATATCATCAGCTAATTCAATTTGCATTCTAGCTGATTTTTTTTTAAATAAATTTAAAATGTTTTGCAAAATTGTTCACTTGCACTTTTTCTTTTACGAACTTCATCTTGTTTTCTTCCCGGCATGTTAAGTTTGGTGCGTACAGTGTCTGATCACTACACAACAGTAGTCGCCCCCTTCTATTCACTCTGCTATAACTAACAATATTACTAAAAAACAGGAAATAGAGGTATAGTTCAGGCACAGCAAAAGAGATAGAGGTAGGAAGGTAGGTATTTAACTGGTATTATCTCCGTTGGAATCGCCGAGTGTTGTGTTAGTCGCTAGAAGCGCTGCAATCGTCCAGCGGTCTAGTGAACTAAAACCTGGAACCTATCTTCCCACGTTTTAGTGTTTTAAAGAACGGTTGAAACCCCCATGTTATGAAGGATGGCTATATCTATAGACTTTGGTATGAAGGTTTTTATGCCCGAGGCTATGCCAGTCGACTGCCAAAAATGAGATTGGGAACAAGTTTTTTTAACTGTTTCCAATTTTATTCACTGGGACATGTAAAAAAAAACTTTTATTTTGTTTTTATATCTAAGGAAATAATATGGACCACTTGGATTTTTGGGGTGGTCGACAGACCTGTACGACCACCCCCTGGCTACGTGCCTGTAATAATCAATTTTTTGAGTGTTTTCTTAAAAAAAAATGTTCTCTTGTCTGTTTGCATGAACTGGAAAGATTTGAACAAATTACGATGCCAAGAGAAAAAGATTTACACTTAAAATTTATCAAAATTGCTATTCCTTTAAATCGATCGAAAGTTTTTCTTGCTATCAGATCTTAGAAGTAAGCACGTTTGATTTTAAAGACAAATGTTATTTTAAATAATTTAACTTTTTCAATATTATGGTTATACTTAGGTTAGGTAAGGTTAGATTAATGTTTGAAAATGAGTGAGGGATTAAAATTCGTTTTCTTAACGCTTTTCATGCGGTGAAAAACTAAAATAAATACTCCGTGTAATAAATAGACCTTGAAAACAAAGTTTATTTTTAAGAAATGGTATTTAAACTTTGAAAGTTTTTGTTTTTCATTTTAAATTCAAACTTTATGTCGGAATCATTGAAGAAATGCTTTGCCTTAGAGAAGAGAGATAGAGAGAGAGAGAGACGTTTGGCATTGCTTCTCTCAAACGAACCACTTGTTTTGAACATATATTTCAATAAAAGAAAAAAATAAACTTGTGAATCTTTATTTTATGCAAACGATTTTTCCATGTTATCGGCTGTGTTTATGGAAATGCAGATAAGCCAGTTTTGAAACATCGCCAGCACTATATTTCACGCAAGCAACAGCCGGCAATGGTCATATGACCGAGCACGGCCAATGGCGAGAGAACAGAAATGGCCAATGCAGACGAAATTAGTTTGGAGTGTTCTCTGTAGCTTTAAACGTTGACATTTGTTTTTACACGTTTCAAGTGAAATTTTTATAGATTTTTCTCCCTTATTTTGGTTAACTAGTCATCCGAGGGGTTCAGCGTTAATCCTCCTGTGGATCGATTCAATCTGCCGGACCCAGAGCCGTGATCGTTGTGCCGTGAACCGGAGCGGAAAGTGGCCTTAAGCCGCCTAATTTTCTCCGACCAAAATCTCGACTTGAAAGCAGGCTTGTTTGGAAAGACAGAAAACGAAAGCGGAGATGAAGCTGGAATTTTCTTTTTCTGCGAAAATTTAATCAGGGAAAGCTTTAGGATTTGAACCGAAATTCATTATAGGGATGTGATTGATTCGTTAGTTGCTTTTTCTTATCGCATTTCTGGAGGCTATTTTCTCTTCTTTTTCTTTTTTTTCTCTCCTCGCTTTGTTACTTGTAACTCTTTTCCCGCCCAGATAATCCTTTCTGTCTCCCTCGGGCACATCCAATAGGAAGGAAGAAGACGAAAAATAATAGAGGAGAAATTATTTTTTGTTTTATCGTCTTACCAGATCGCCCTCATTCTTGAGAGGAAATCTTTTTTAATAAATGAGAAAAATAAAAATTAATTGAATTAAAGCGGCAATTTAAAAAGTAAAGAGGGAAAACCCAATTACGAGATAAGACGACTGAAGGAAAAGAAATGAAAAATAATTAATTTCATTTAAAGTTTTTTAACTATACTCGTATGACGTTGTAGTGTCTCCATTTTTGTTTGGTCTGCGCTTAAATTTTTAAAGGATGTTGCTCTCGAATAAACAGAATGAAATAACCTGAAAACATTCGATAAATGCAATAAAAGACTCCTTAATGAGGCAACTGGTTATAAATCGGAGAACCCGTAGCTAAAAATAGAGGCAATATTCAATATTTATGTTGGTAGTATTGGCCATTATCTTTAAAATAATAGTTGTGGTATTTTCGTTTCTACTCGCACTCACCCCATTGCGTCAACAATTGTTTTAAAATTCATTTTTAGTTTTGCCAATTAAAAATAAGGGGGGGGGGAAAGGAATCAAAACCCTTGTTTTCTCTACGTGGGAGGTGTTTTTATATTTTCTTTGTTCTTAAAAGTCGCTCACCTTTAAGAATGAACTCGATATGACCATTAAGAGAAATCGAAGGGCTGAATCAGCAGATTGCCATGAAATTTCTGGTTTCATTATTTTTTTCTTTCAGTGCACTGATATCATCAACAAACTAGCAGTGTTTACGATTAATGGAAAATGGGTATTTTTAATATTTAATAACGGAAAAAGAACATTTCTGTATTTTCAAGAAATATTTCAAAAGTGTATCGTTAGTAGGAATCAAAATGTTTGCATAACCTGTTTTGTTTCTTTGTAAGTTATTTTTAATAAATAAAGAAATGCAACAATTTTGTAATATTAAAGTTTTCAACTTTAGTGTTTACGATAACGATAAAGTATTTTCCACGTGCATGAGTCATAGATAAACTATCTGATTCAAACCAATGATAAAAGATAATCATTTACGCCCCTTTTGCTCGATGACGTTGTATGGTGTTAAAGGCCAACGAAAATTCATGGTTCACTTTCACGCCTTGATCCCCTTTCTGAAACAGCGTTGGTTTTTGTTTTTTTTTTGCCAGGTCCTTATGACCATTAATTCCTTTAATTTCTTCTTTTCCCCTTGGAAAGCTTCGGCTAAACGATTTACAAGTTTCACTGTTTCAGGAATGTCAACACCGTTTCCGGCTTAATGTCGAGCGAGAAGTAGAGCCACCAACGACATTTTCGTTTCTCTTCGTTCATCTTTCTCCTCCTCCTTTTGATTCTTTACCGCTTCGAAGATTTTGAACATTTCTCCTTTTCTTGTTTTTCCTCCATCCTCCGCTCTCCTTCATCCGGGCATTCTGCTCCACTGACTCCTACTGATGACAAGCCAAGCGAAAAAGACGGCAAACCCAAACACGCACATACATTCACTAGAAACAGCGCGTCCAATCGATCTGCTTATTATTATTATTATTATTATCAAATATCGCCTTTTTGCCATTAACGGAAATTACATACTGCCGCCGAAAAACGCGCGATTCAACCGTTTTCATTCGTGAAACTATTGAATCTTAAAGACAGCTTTAATATAACATGACTAGAAAAGCATACACTGAACTTGTGGAGGAGATGACATGTTTCCTTTATTAAATTTAAAATTTAAGACATCGACATTATTGCCTTCAATAATCATTTTTAACTTTATTATCTATGGTAGTGGGTTGTAATTTTCTGTAAAGTGGCAAACGATTCTTCTACGACAGTAGTGGGTAATGACACCTAAAGATAAAAATTGTTAGTAAGTTTACCCTGATATATTAATATAGTTTTATTATTATCGAGTATATCAATGGCGTATATTTATAATAATTTACGTATTTTCCATAATAATAATGGACTCTGGTTCAAATTATAGATAAATAAATATTTCAAAAGTTATCAGAAGTTTTAATTTAAGCAATACATTTATTTCTGATCTGAAACTGTCCTCATACTAAAGCATCTATTGCACAACGAAGTGGAATTTATTGAAGGAATCAAAATAGTTAAAAGCAAATTTTGTTACTGAGAATGTTGTACACTTACAGCCACTGCCGGATTTATGTAAAAGCTAAAGAATCTATAGTTAGGTCCCCAAAACATGAATTTTGTCTAAGGCCCATATAAAGGCCCCAATTACAATAGCTTCAATCCGAGACTTCAATAGCTTAGGGCCCCCATCAAGCCTAAATCCGAGACTAGTTACAGACGTACTCTTCCGTTGTGCAAGAGAGTAGTTACAGACTGACAAAGAAAACCTGTAATCTGCTCTATCGAAAATATATATTCTTACAATAAAATTGAAATAGTGTTCAGCACTTAAAATTAATTAGATACGTGCGGGTTTTTGTTTTTTTTTTTTCATTAGAGATAGTATAAGCCAATCTATATACGAGGACATGCACTGACTGGCTCATTGACTCATCATCGCACAGCAAATTCTACTGAGGCCACATATCGAAACTCGGTGGGGTCATAGGACGGATAGCGTAGGGGCGTGCTAAGACGGGGTTTTTCGAAATTCGGACCCCCTGCCCCCCCCCCCCCACCCCCACCAGGGGGGCAGAAAGGAGTTGCACGTTAGGTCGCCTGGCTTCGCCCTCAATAAACACAGATTTTCGAAATTTTGCAGGAAGGTTTCTAGCTACCGTGCCAAAAAAATAGCTTCCCGGAATTTCGTTATCCACCTTTTTTCTTCGTCACTGCGTCAAACTCACTCAGCTATACACAACATTCCAACACGAGCGAAGTCTAGTAGAACTGCTATAGGGACGTACTTGAAGAGACCATCCATTAGGACCATTTTAAAAGACTTCTTTTCGATTCTTCAGTATGAATTTTTACTATATTATTTCTAAGCATTTTTCATGTGCTCATTTTTTCTTTATATTCATATTCAGATATTGCAAAATTTCATCAAAAAAGAGCCCGAGCAAGGCTGGGTATATCAACCAGTATTATGTAAGGGAGACTGTTTCTTATCTTCATATGATACATCTACTTTAAAATTCTAGGTTTTAGAATGCTGATGTTTATAAGACATCATTAAAAAATTCTATTAACAGCCATGCAAGTTCATTGAATCTATAAACTCTTTGAAATGCATGGTTAGAGTTCTAATTACCATAGAAATACATGGGCTAAACAAATAATGGAACATCTGGTAAATAAACGAAATCTTTACTTAATATGGGTGGCGGACCTCATTTGATATGCAACCGACAAAACTGGTTCTACCTCTGCATCATATCTAATGAACTCAGACATGACGTAAGTATGGTGTATGAAATCCAAAAAACTGTAACTGCCTTTTTGATTATTTCACTGATGGGTGTTCTGGCCAGTATAAAATAAATACAACTTCATAAACCTGTGTCTATATGAGCAAGATTTTCAACCTGTGTCATGGCAAAACGCTTAGCTCGGTGGTAAAGTTTTCAACGACCCCTGGAAAAACAAATAATAACAGTGACTGAAATGTTTGACTTATGAATTGAATTTCCTACTTATGCAAACATTTTGATTCCAGAATTGAAAAGGTTAGTTTCTACTTTATTTCAAAAGAAGCGGTTGAATTAACTCGTCCTGCTTTGGAAAATCGCTTCAAAGATGTTCAAACTCTTCCAGGGACAAGATCATTTCACAAGTTTCAGCCACTAGATGACTTGGGAACAATTGAAGCTAGAAGAATTAGCAAGGATGATAAAGCAGCTATTGTTTTTAATTTACTTAACAATCAACAAAACTTTCTTTAAGAGTGAAATTGATGTGAAATTGGAAGATTTGAACCTTGGATGTTTTATTGCTTGTGTTTATGACAGCTTGTGGTATTTTGGAATGGTGTGTGGGGTAAATGCAGAAGAAAAAGATGTCACAATACAGATTCTACATCCTCGAGGACCATCACCTCTTACTTTTAGAAATTAGGCTTCCTACGTGTTAGCTAGGTGTCTAATTACACAACGGAAACAAAAGAGAATGTCATTCCATACTTCTGCTTTCAACTTGAAACATGTTATCCATTTCAAGCAGTTCGTTAAATTCACGAGAACCTTAATTTGATGCGTAGGAGGAGGCCAACGGTGATGATATTTATCGAAATGACGATAGTGAAGTTGATTGATCGTATTAGTGAAAGGATTGCATTCAGCTTTGTTGAAAGCAGATATACAAAAACACCTGCAACGAATAATTCCAATGAACATTGAGGGTAAATTTCAAAGAGCCATCCTCTAAATAATGCAAATAACAGAGGATCAGCACGTCATATTGTTATTCAACCGACAAAGAGATTGATTGAGTCCATACTATGCTAAAAAAGAGTTCGGGATTCTCTTATTTCGGCTTTCATCCTGATTTCTCGTCAATCTTTATAAAGCCATTAATTTCGATAAGAGTAGACGTATTAAAATTTATTAGAAGGACGATTTGAAATCTAAAGCTTGCTTTAAAAGAAATTAGATCAGTTTATCAGAAAAAGTTCTTAAATCGTGCTAATGACAGTTTATTAGCTGTTTCTCAGTTTTTGACAGGTTTTTTCAATGATCACTCGGAAATGAGTACAAGGTGGCTTTAATTTAAAATGCTGCTTGTTTGCTGCAAATCAATAAGCTTCTTATACTTTACAAAATCTAATTTAAACGCATCACATTTCACTAGTGGAATGAGGAGCACTAATCATTTGCTTAATGTCGTGTCCGAAGTGGAATTCTAAACCACACTCGTGCTATCGATAAACGAATTTGAAACTATGAAACGTTGGCTTTTTTCCCCATTAAAAATTGTAAAATATTTCTTTATTAAGTGAGGTTGCTTGCATTTTTGGCGTTGTTTTTTTCGTTTAATAGAATTAAATTATTTTCTTTGAGAGTGTCGAGCAATTCAACATAGGTAGTTGCAAAGCATACAAGAATAATTCGAATTTAATCGTACCATTATGTCAATAATACTGTTGGAAAGAGAAAAATCTGAAGACATTTATGCCTGTTACTATACTTCTTAGTAGTAAAATTTAAACTTAATGAAAATAATAAATATAAAGTAGTAAAACTGTGGACACTAGAGTAATCAAAAGGAAAGGCACAAAAGCCACAAATCCACAAAAGTACTTAATAGAAGACTCAGATGTACATCTAAGTCTTCTATTAAATATTTTTTTGGATTTGTGGTTTTTGTGCCTTCCCGTTTGATTAGTAAAACTTAATTGTAAAGTTAGGATAAAGAAATAAATAAATGTAAACTATGCACTGAATTAATTACATTACAAAAGTGTTATACATATATTATTTGGGGTTCAGGAGGATTCTGGAAGCTATTGCCTTAAGAAAACGGAGTCGTTAACTCTCTTCCTATATTGTATTTATGGTTAATTATTGATAAATCCCGTTGATGAATCTCTCTGTGGCTGATTTAATTAAATTATATTTGACATACACATACAATATCGAGTAAATATTGGATTGTCTTTGTCTTATTTGTTCTTCCATCTGCCGTCCGATAAAGGAATTGTCGGAACCTTAGGACACGATCTTCGCTGTTGTTGAGTGAAAAGGAAATATTGAAAGTCAGTGGCAATAATTATCAACATTATCAACACCCTTTTCCGTTTTTAATGACGGTGTTTCGTGTCGAGCAAACTCCTTTTCAAAAATTTAAAATTTTTTTACAAATGCCCTCACGGAAAGGAATTCAGGAGCCAAATTGCTGTTTTCATCGTTGCTTTTAATTTGTATTTAAAATGCCATTAACTTAGGTTTTTCGCTCATTAATTAATTTCAACCTTTGTTTCATTTGCAGTATAGTAATAAAAAGCCGTTGTCTTTTTTTCGATTATTTTTTTCATTCACATTATTTAAAAATTGGATTTTTCTTTTTTTTTCCATTAAATGCATTTTTCATGTAAAGCCCCTCCACCAGCTGTTCCGTTTCATCAAACCTATCTGTTTACATGGTTTTTTCCTCCTTTTTCTTATTCTTTGCCGAATTTCATAGAACGAAGCTTTTCTTTTTTTATGGCAAGAAATGAAAATGGAGAGCTCGTCGTCTAATCATCATGATCGGAAATGTGCACTCTTTTGCATTTTTACTCCTCTTTCGCAATCCGTCCGACTCACGAAACCCTATTTATTTACCTGAAGAAAACGGAAATGCCATTTCTAACGCAAAAAGGAAAGAAAGAATACTAATATCTTGATGAAAAAGAGTAGGAGGGACGAGCGAGATCAAAAAGGCTGGAAAAAGTTTTTTTCAAATCGTGATTCTCCAGCAAGTAACCTCGCAAGACAAGTACTTTTAAAGGTGATGTAAGCCTCATCAGCTGAAATTTTCAAAGGTTAATGGCTACGATTTAATATACTTAAATCGTAGTAACTCGGTGTACTGTTACATAATTGCGGCTGGACATTGTAAATTCTTTCAATTACGAATTTGAGGTTTAACATATTTTCATTTGAAAAGTGGCTTGAACTAGATATATGTAGATATGTATTTATTAAACTGAATAAAAATCGTTTTTCTTGGGTAATTAGCTTTACTATGTTCAGAGAAATGCAATGAAAAAAAAAAAAAGGATCTTCTTGGCGATGATTTTCGACATTCTTTTATTATGAAGAGGTATTTTAAAAAAAGAAAATAGGATCAAATACTGTACCAAAATAAATCCTAAATTTCAACTTCACACTTTACGCAGTATTAAGGATGTTTAAGTGTTTATTAGGTATAATGACAATGATAATGACAGCTGTAGACAAAACTGCCGCCTCTGAGAATGGTTAAGGAATCTTTTCTTGGCTCTGTGCCAGTCTGTGAGAAAACGATGAGATACATATGCTACATGTTCTCTTAAAGCTTGTTCTCATTTCCAAGTAACATCGTACAACATTTTTGCTCGTATTTGTTAACTGTCGTTTAAAAATTCGTTTCGCGAAGTTAAAAAGGAAAATAATGATGGTTAGAAAGACCCAACACTTGATTATTAGTTAGCAAAAAAAAATTTACTGACTCTGTAATGCTCAGTTCTAGCACAGTTTCTGGTTCTAGCTCAGTTTTGCATTAAAAAAAATCAGTGGCTTGTCCTTTTTATCTGAATATTAAGTAGCGGAAGAAAGGTGCCACTTATTGTTTTCACAATGTCCGTTCGTCTGTCCGTCCGTCCCCTTCATAATTTCCGCATTTTTTGAGGTAGAAGGTTGAAATTCGGAACGTAGTTAAATGGGTACCATCACTATTTAGTTTGGTTTTGATTAGCCCACTGGGGTCGGAGTTTCGGGGGCGGAAACTAGAGGGGACCAAACGATCTATGCTTATTTATGCATATAAAGGAGTGAAATTCCGTATGCAGATCCTTTAAGCAAGATCAACTTAAATTAAGATTAAATTCCTCAATTTAAAAACTTGGGGATGGGGATGTTAAAAAGTGAGATAAAAGGGTAGAAATAGATGATCTCAGGGCTTCCGCTACTTTCCTGTACCTTCCTCGGGAGGATTAACTTCTTGTTGTATGTGGAATGATATAGACTGGAGATGAAATCATAGGGAATTGAATTTACAGTATTAGACTCATCCCATTACATATTTTTGATGATCATATATAAATGCAGAAAAAAAGTCAATCACTATAGGCTGTAAATTCAGTGCTTAGCACAAGTACAAGTCACACCGTCACGTTAAGTTCGTCCGTCACATTCTCATGATCACTCGTTGGCATTGAAATAGTAGTAGAAAATAAACTGAAAATAAAATAGTATCTCAGCTGCTTATCATTTTGGCATCCCATAATCATCTCCTGAAATTTGCAAATATCCTAAACATAGAAAAACGGTCCATTTGTCAGCATGTCGAATAGTTGAGAAATCAAAAAACTTTTGTCGTTGACAAAAATGTAGAGAAGCAGATATTGCTTGTTTTGATTCTGACATTTCATGCCATTTTGATCTAAAACTTCTAGAAAAGAGTATTTTAATCTTGACAAATGTTTTAACGGTCGTTCAAATGCGATGCAACCGACAGAAAATGATTAGTTTGGCAACAGTAATACAGTTATGACAGACTTACAGCTGTAACCGAACGGTTGTGCCTAAACGCATATACCCATATTGTTCAGGCGGCGGTCCAAACGGTCGACAAGTCTCTGTTTCCATTCCGCAAAAGAGCTGGTGGGCTGGAACCGAAACAATTCCTCTACCGCAGCGGTTCTCAACCTTTTTACAGCCGCGTACCACTAAAGCACAACAATTCATAGCCACGTACCACTATAACAAATAACTAATAACACATTACCAAAGACCCTCTGGTCACTTCGGAAGTCTTCCCGTTCAAGTACCACCAGTTTACCTGTTGCGTACCGCCGGTTGAAAACCACTACTCTACCGCTTCACGGAGCTTTAGATCGAAGGTGAAACGCCATCCATTTAAAGACTTTTCAACCGTCCGAAGATAAAAAGTCCGGCAATCTGTTTCATTTGAATGACTCTTATATAAGGATTGTTTGATAAATAAGTGAACTGAGCCTGTGGTTTCACAGTGAGTAAAAACTCCACTTATTTATCAAACAATCCTTATACTTAATATCGGTGAAATGCGTGTAATGTGTGTACGGACATTGTGTAACGTCTGTTTGTGAATATTACGCATTTTACCATTATTATATAGAGAATGAAATTAGTTATTGCCATTCAGTCAGTTCTTCTTGGCTAATATTTTTTATGGAAACGATACTTATAAAAAGACTATCAAATTAGTTAATTAAATGCGATCCCATATTATGCAGGGTGTAAATTAAATGTTGGGCGCTATTTGGAGGATTGTTTCTTAAGGAAAGAATAAGAAGAAAATGTTCTTGGAAGTTTTTAAATAGACGGCATACGTTTCGAGAAAAATGACTTTGAAATGTGGTGACATCATATCTGACAGTGCAATATTTCATATCAAATCTCAAGCATCCCACAGGCGTGTTTTAAACAAGGACAAACAACGTTTTGGTTGCACAACATCGCTCCTTTGAACGGTAATAAGTACTGTAATGTACGTATTTACAGAAACTGTTCAAAATGTCCACTACGAACTTCGATGCACTTTGCTACGCGGTTAACTTTTGCGATCTCCTTAAACGCTCAAAAATACCTGGCGTTGCTCTGATTTGCTGTCCACTTCCATACGTTGGCATAGAATTACTCGTTAATTAATGTGGAATAAACTATTGATATTTTAAGTGACCCCAAAGGTAAAAATAACGTGTATTTTTGAGGTCTGGGGATCGAGGGGGCTACGGGTTTCTTCCTCCCCGACCTATCCATTTATGACGATAGTTAGTTTCCAAATAATTTCGAGCTATACGACTAAAGTGGGCGGGAGCGCCATCGTCCATGAATCACTTTTCAAAGTCATTTTTATCGAAAGGTATGCCATCTATTAAAAAACTCAAGAATATTTTGTTTTATTTTGTCCTTAAGAAACGATCCTCCAAGTAGCATCCAACATTCAATTTACACCCTGTAAAATATGGGATTAAATTTAACTTAACTAATTTGGTAGTCTTTTTTATTAGTATATGTAGGCGTTTTCCATAAAAAAATATTAGCCAAGAAGAATTGAATAACAAAACTAATTATGTTATATTAGTCGAATGCTTCTCATCAACGTAAACAAAATCGTGTTTATAAAAACAAAATTATGGTTAGGGGAGGCCGTTGCCTGGTGGACTGTCACTGAACGACTTCTGTGAAGTGAAGCTACATCAGGCACGGCTAGTCACTGGATGGGCGATCATCCGTGATAGACAATCACCACCCCCAGCTGCTGCGACCATCATACAGCCGTCGTGAATCCAGCTCCACCCAGGGACCTAACTCGTCGGCCTCTGACCATACAGGCCCTGGATGGACGTATTGGATCCCATATTCATAAATAAATAAAACGGTGAAATAGATTTTTGGATTTCTGGTATTATAAGGCTGCATTATGGATTTTGGGTTTCAGATGTTTCATGGTTGGCAATTCTTTCATGTAACCCCAGTGTTATAGTTGCCTTTGACTTGTTCTTGAATGAAATGCATTCAGATTCTCGGTATTGTTGAGGAAATTTATTTCCTGTGTATAATGTTCAAAAAAAAAAAGCCGCATTAAGTAGAACATGTTTTGGTTTTATCACCTTTCCTCTTAGTATGTCCAGTGAATGCTCTGCAGGAAAAGTTGTTAAAGACGAATGCGGATCTTCGAGAGGAAGAAGGGTGTTATTTGGCTTCGTCTTCTCTTTTGACCCGAGTTCGTGGAACCGTCCTTTTCTCTCTCTTTTCTACTCACTGAATATTGAGAATTTGAAGCCAAGGGGGTGTGCGGGGGGCGGTGATGGGTGGTGAATGGAGTTGCGGTGTCAGTCGCGTGGACGCGTTGCTTTGTCATCGCGTATATATCGCTGAGCCCCGTTCTTGGCGAGGAGGACTCTTCTAGCTCGACACCGTATGTCGCGCTTGCACACCGTTAAGCACGCGCATTTGCTTCGCCTCGCACTTCATCCTAAAGGAGAGATTTTCCACGGAGATGCGTGTACTCGCGTGGGGAGGAGATAAAGTTAAAGAAGAAAACCCCCCGTTTCTAATAAAAAAAAAAAATGACGAACAGAAGGGTCGGATGGATAGATGATGTATAAAAGGTAGGGAGAATGAAAAAAAAAAGACAAAAGTGCCGCCGAGTTGAACATTTTTCTTTTTTTGGAGGGGAACAACATCTGGTGCCGTTGCCACGGTGACGACTGGTGAAGATGAAAGAGTGAAAAAGAGGCTCAACATGGAGAAGGCGCCTGAATACAAACGAGAAGAAAGAATGGGGGGATAGAAATTAGATCCCCGCACGTGCCAGAGGAGGTCATTACACGAGACGAATGTAATTTTACATCTTTCCACGGAGAGATCTCTTCTTCCTCACCCCCACCACGCAAAGGGAAGAAAAGTGGTCATTTTCTTGGCCGTTTTAAATCTGATGGGTTAAAAAAAGGAATTCTTTTCCCACTCTTTCCCTTCCACCACTTTGCTTTTGCCACATCATCGTATATTAATTAAGGGAATGCCGGAAAAGCCCCATTTTCTCCAACTCTCCTTTTCCAAATACCAAAGGTGGCGATTGTTTTTTGTTCGATTTTCCCCCCTTCGACAGTGGTAATTATTGAAAGTGCTTCGTTGGCTTTTGCAAGATAAACATTTTTGTACAATCGTTATTAAAGAATCTGCAGGATAGATAATAATTATATGGGTTTCACTTTAAATGATTAATGTACTTCGAATTCTGATAACTATTACTTTATGAACTTCATAAAGTGGCACATTTGTGTAAGAACTTGGCCGAAGGACAAATCGGGCACCCATGAGAAAAAGCATTCCTATAATGTTAATCAATATTCCATTACTCGATTTTAATGCAATTTGGAATAAAATTCATGTTGGTCGATAAATTGGCAATTTTTCCATTTTCAGAAAGGTTTATTATCCCGTTAAACCTAAGGGAAACTGGTTTTCCGAATTGGTCTTTGCCATTAAAAGCATTGAACCGCAATTCCGCAACACTTGGTTCTCTGTTAATTAGATATATCTCAGAAAGCATGAATTTTTTTCCATAGTCATGGTTGAACGACTCTAGGGTGTCGTTTTCTTTCAGTTAATTGATACGAAATTCTCATCTCTGGTAGTGCCTTCTGACTGCGTTGTTAAGTTTCACGCGATTTGCTCTCCTGCTTCACCTCTGACATATTGCCATTTTGGCAATAGTTTACCTTACGAGGCATTTTTATTGCGCTTATTTTGGTCAATTTTTCCCCCAGGGTGTCGCAAAATCGTTTTCTCATAAAGCTGGAAGAGTATTTAGTTGAAGTCTTTAGTTTGTATGGTTTATGATGAGGTTAAATAGATAGTTCTTTTTATTGGCAATAAAAGGTTAAGTTTATTGCATTTGTATTTACATTAACTCAGATTTTGTGGTCGCACTCGTTCGTGTGTGAATGGAATTTGACGCCATTTGTGTGATTGATGGGTTACTATATATGCCACTTTTATTGGAAAAGGACTTGCATACAACGGGAAAAGTGCTATGATCCATTCCATGGCTGGAACATTTTAGGCAGTTCTCTGAAAAGTCTGTCTATTGAAACCCACTTTCGATCATGTTAACATTATCAAAAATGCTCTTAATAGAATAAATATTAATTACAGATGACGGAAGAGGTTATTACCCCAGATTTTTATGTATACATTTTTCGGAGAAGACGTAATAAATAAATATATAAATAAATAAATAAATAAATTCGAACATTTAAGTTTACACTAAAGGTCTGTTAAAACTTTGTCAACTTTCCTTAATCTGCTTGGCCAGACGCATATATCTTAGATAGAGAATTGATGAGATATTCTGAAATTGTAGCTTCAGATATTTCTCATCATGTTCAGAAATGTGTCTTTAAGCGGTCGGATCCTATTCGATAACATGGCAACATAACACGATTTTAAAACGATTTCACAGGAGCACGTTAAAAGATCGGCAATCTTACTGCAAATGGAACAACAGTGGATAATCGTCTTTCCAACATTGTATCTTAGATATCCTTATGGTTTAAATTCGATTTTAAATGGATTATCTAAACGTTTTTCTTATAGTTTATAGTTGCTGTCATTGTTGCCTATAGCTGGATACCTCATCCGAAAGTAATTTATGGATGGCTCAAAATAGAACTTTTCGTGTTTCGCTTAATCTTCGATCTTTTGATTCGATTACAGCATATTTGCAAGTTAATAGATTTTTAACTGTTTTTCAATGTTATGTTTTTAGAGTTTTGATTTTTGAATTCAACATTGGCTTATACTTGATTATTCAGTAGAATTATTGCTCAGTACCTTCAGTTTAAGCAAACGATTATTTTCTAATGCGTATAGTTAAGTTTGATGTATTTAAGTTAAAAATTAGATTTTTAGAAGATTACGGAATCTATTAAATAAAAACAATCAAGAATTTCATATTAAAACTAATTAAATCTCAGTCTTTAATGGTATTGGAGAAACAGTCCATCGAAAATAGAAACTGCTAAATACAGCAAAAGCAAAAATGGCAGCGCCGCACGCTGGCGTTAATTTGAAAAACTAATTCAGGCACTGTCAGAATTTCTGCGTTTGGCATATTTGACATAACAGCTCAACAGATTCAACAATTTGGATGCTTTACCTGGTTGCTTCGATTTCTTTCTAAAATCTTTTCATTGTTGACCAAATGTTTCTATGGAACTTCCCCCTTTTTCAACGAACAGGCAACTGCATTTGTCAAGTTGACTATGTATAAATATTGAAAAAAGTCATTCTTCAAAGGATAATAAAAATATAGTTCTTGCTGTAATGTCCAGCGCTCAACCAGGTCTCCTTCACTCACTCTTCCAAACAGCTTCCGAAACCATAACTAAATGTTACTATGAAATTCCTGCAAATTGCTTCAAACCGTTCATGAAATCATCACCAGACTCCCCTTTGTCATTTTTTGCTTTTTATCGTTTAGCATTTTACATTCGTAATGGACAAATTTATCAAGTATTATTCAAAAATTGAGTCCAAATTTAATTTTCATTTAAAATGTTTGCTTATTCCAAACTAATAGGTCTTCTATGCTTGCCAAAGTCTAATTTAAATACATATATTTCGAACTTCGAACGTGAATGAGGAACGCTAATCGTTTGCACAATAAAGGGGAGGGAGTACTGAATACTTGCAAAAGCGATAATTCTACTAAAGATTCAGATTTAAACCGATTTTAAACCTGTCAAATGACAATTTTTCCCATTAAAAATAATTAAATCTATACTGGAGCTGCTTACGGTTTTGTTTTGTTTTTTTTTTTGGGGGGGGGAGGCTGCAGTTTTGCTGAAGAGAACCAAATTGCTTCCGATGAGAATGTCGAATAGTTCGACAAAGACTCAAGTTTGGTAGTTATAAAGTGTAGGAAAAATTTTCAGACACCATTTATAAAATCGAATTTTAATCACACCTTAATGCTATTACGTTTTCTTCAATTTGATGATATCTGTGAAAATAGTCTTGTGAGATGTTTTTTAAAATCGTGTTTCCATATTAAAGAATAGCGGAGCCGCGCTTGGCAATCGTAGACGAAAACTTCTAAATTCCTGGACATGTTGAATGTTGTTGTAACCTGTTGACACCAAACCTTTGGCTAAGCAATCTCTAGACCCACCATTTTCGTCCATGGTCTGAGAACTGAGCAAATCTTGATTCGTCAGAAAACACAAAATAAGTCCCCCCAATAAAAAGGTGGAAAAAAAAAACAACAGAACAAGCGATTTGTACTTCATCTTGTTAGTCAACATATTTCTAATCAAAACGGATTCGTTTCTCTTAGCTAAATAATTAAACTGCTGTTCACGGACTAATTTGAAGGCTGTTCTCAACACATCTTCGACCAGTAAGAAGACTTTACCAGAAGGCCTAGATCGTCTAAATTATGAGTCACATATATAGGTTAAATTTTTTGCCAAATTTTGCTATTTTCCACCCAAAAATCACCGAAATGTGGGGATTTTCACTGCCGTGCACCCATTTTTTGCAAAATTTTGCTCTTTTCCACCCAAAAATCACCAAATAAATAGACTGATATTAGTTTATTTCTAAATATTTAGACTGATATTCTGTTGATTAAATATTACCTGTTGATAGATTATTACGAGTATTCCGAGAACCTAGTTATTTCTCACTGGGTCATTTCATTCTCAGATTGACCAACCGATCCCCTTTGAAAATCAGTTATTTCTTCGAAATTTTGTTGGATACGTAAACTTATTTCTTCGAAAATTGCATAACATATTAACGTAAACTTAAGGATGTCTATTTACTTCTTGCATGCTTCTGTTCATAAGAATTGGTTTTATGTTTGAAAAAGATATTTTTATACATTATTCGTGTTTAAGATCATATTGTTATAGAGAATGCTTGAAAAAGTTTTAATTTTACGAAACGTGCTTTCATTTTTAATAATTATTTAAGCTTTCCTGTGTACTTAGTGCGCACATGGCAAAACGCAGTCATCCCATTCAGAATGTTTTTCTCTCGATAATAAATCGTTCTCTCGCGTGGCAATGACCCTGCCGAGCAAAATGGAAGAAGCGAAATAAACGACTCACATTTTAATAACCCTGATTGTGAGTATGTGGGAGTGTGTGGATGTATTCAGTAACAATACTAATGATGGAATTGGTTGGATTCATTTTTCCCGGAAGGACCGAGTCGTCGTCTCTGCGATTGAATGCGAGACACCTCATTTGCGTCCGGGACTGTTTAAGGAAAAACGTGACATCAGGTTGCTGTGACTCATGGAAAGGAATCACCTTTTCGTCTAAAAAACGAACTCGTCACCATTTTTATTAAAATAAAATTAAGAATAAATGCATGGACCAAATCCGTGTGCTTGGTAAAGGTTTCGACATTCTTCCGACTAGAATTGCTCTTGTATCGTTTAGGAAATGATTTGAATTTGATATAAATTATTATTTAATGCAGATATCATGTTTATTTCAAATGAATTGAAAAGGAAATTGATCTGATTTTGTCATGCTCAGTTTGCTCAATTGGTGAATAAAACATTTTGCTCTGTTTTAAATAGGTTTAGAGGAGGAGTTGGCTATTGATTGGACTAGAAACCATATGTGAATTAATATTTAAAAGAAAATCGTTATTGCCCTATTTAGACTTAATATAACCTCTAATGAAGATCTAAAAAGAGAACTTTGAAGTCCCGTATATTCATTAGCTATGTTTTTCCTTTTCGCTATTAATTCCGTTCGGCAAACGGTTCCAAAAGGTTTGTTTCACACCCACGAAAAAGATAATCTTTCTGTCCATAACTACGATGCATTTGGTTGCCAAAAATCCTCCCACGCTTTCCAGGTTTTTGGCGCCATTCTTCATTTTAATGCTTGGTGGATGGCGAATTTGTAAATGTAAAACGCAATAAAACGGTGGATTTAAAAGAGAATTCTGTATCACTTCATTTCGTCCCCTCCTCCATTGGAATTTCACTTTTTTTTTTCTTTAATTCGTATCCGCAAGGCCACTTGTTCCTCATATTCCCAAGTCTAATCCCATTAGGTCGTCGGACGGGGCAGCACCGACTGTCTCCGATATTCCATCGCTGCTTGACGTCGATCAATGGCGGCCTCAGCTGCTGTCGTCGTTGTTGTTGTTGTTTGGTTGCCATGTCAACAACCGAAAGATCTTTATAAGTTATCGAAGCTTAGCAACCAAGGCCGCTGCGTCCCGAATCAATTGCATTTTCCTTCGTCTCTCTTATCCTTTTTTTCTTAACCAATTAACCTGTGACGCAGCGCTTTTTAAAAAAAAAATATTATATAGTGCTTTTAAAAATTGAAACAATGTTGGCAACCATTTTTTGAACCCATGTTAAAGAAACGTTAACATCGAAAGCCACTCACTGAAACTATTACATTTCAAAATCTTCTTCTTGACGTTTTCTTTTTTTGCTCGTTGACTATTGAGGTTAACGCTTAACTATTTCTTCTCTATCTTGATTTCCTTTCCTTCTGTAATTCCTCTTCCTTATTCGCAATGAGACCGTTTTAATTTCCTTGGCCTAGCTGTTCATTTGCTCAAGACAAATGGAACTCAAACTTACTGCTGCTTCTCCTCCTCCTCGACCACTTTTTTCCCTTCAAATTATTTCAAGTCTCAATGATTTATTTTTATCATTCTTTTTTTTTCATTTCATTAAATTGCTTCTTAATTATTACCTTTATTTTTTCTGACCTCTCTTTGCGAAGTGACTAAGAGATTTCTCCTTTTTTATTGCCGAGATCTTAATTAGAGAAGGAAAGCGTTAATTTTTTTTAATATTCACTCATGTCTTTTAATGAAATCCTAATTAGAGTCAACTTAATCACAGTTGAAAGGAATCGCCGTCTTTTTTTGAATTTTGAAAGACCTCCATTGAGATCGTCGGCAGTCTTATCAGCCAGTCGCAAATGAAAGCTCGGCGACAATCAATACCGCTATAGCAACGGTTATAAAAAAATTTAAAATCCAGGCAATTATATTTTTAAAGGTATTAGAACTTTAATTCTTAAAGTAGGAACAAAAGGTAGATTCGTGTAGGAATGCTTTCTATGAAAAAAAAAAAAAAAAAAAAAAATGAGGAAGTTTCTTGAAAATACTCCTCAACTTGTTGCAGTAATTAACGTTAACAAACAGCTGCATGAGGATTTTCACCTAAAAACCTGACTCCTTTAAATGTCAAATGGAAATTTGGAACACTTTGATGAGCTTCTTTGCGTCCTTCTATCTAATGTTTTCAACTAGAAGAGACCTCTAAGCATAGTGAATGGGTGGAAGAGCGACACGATCGAGCAGTTTTCTTTGGATTCTTCCACCTGTAAGTGGTCGAGAAGTAATTGATGACTAACCAATAAAGGCTTATTTGCTGTTCTGCTTAAGAATGTTTACTTTATAACATTACAATGGCTAATGAGGAGTTTCCTTGTCAATGCTCTTGGTAAAAGTGGCGTTTTTGTGAAAGATAAAGAAATTTCTGCGGTCGATTTTCCTTAAAAATACGGATTTACTCTTCGAAAATGCACTCCTGTAAGTGTATGAGCAATCATTGATTGTATTAAACGATTGCTCCAATTAACTGATAATTAAAGCGGCGCGCATTTAGGCAATTTGGCCAACGAGTCGGAGTAGGTCTTTGAGAATTTCATTTGCCCTATTAAACGCTAATCATCCGCTTCCCAATAATATGGGAGTGGATGTTACGTAGGTTTGCGAACGAACAGTTTATGTAGATGTGCTTGGAATTGATTCGTTTCGTTCTATTTTAATTTACCAAAAAAAAAAAAAAATGGAAACACATTGAGTCACTCACAATGGAGCTTTTTGATTATAAAATAACACGTCATATGTATATATTTTTTTCCTAAATGAGATTAGTAGGTCAAGTTCAGTTCTCATAGCCTCGATATACAACAGGGAAGAAGAATAAGAAAAAAAATTAGAAAGGCCTTTTACATCATAAAAATGTTCATTAAAGAATAAACCGCATCGATCTGCTCGTTTCCACGTAATGAAATTCGAGCTAAAGGAAAGAGAAAGTGGTTTAGCAATTAAGGGATCCAAAAAATTCAACTGTCACTCTCGTGTCAGGTTTTCAGCACGAAGCAGCCCGAATTGGATAACATCTGAGAGCAAATTAACGACGTTAATAAAAATAAAACCAAAGAAAATGCCTCGGATACAACTTGAAGAAGGAAAGGGAGAAGGAGAGTATTGAGAAGCTTCTAGAGAAAACTTTATTGATCTAGGGTAACTTAATACATGATCTGTGTACGAATTAAATATCGTCATAGGGACAAGGTGAGGGAGGGGAAATTTCGTTTATTATCGAATTAATAAACAGGGGCCAAGTGTTATCGTTTAATATGAGCGCGGAAGAGGGGGAAGAAAATCAGTTAACTTATTGTGCGACTGATAATTTTCTGACTAATAGAATTACACGTGTCATTGCATTAACTCGGTGGAAACCCGATGATGATAATCGATAAAGTTTTGAATGGCTCTTCGGATCGATTGCTGTTGTCCCCCTTTCGACATGACATGCCACGTAACGCGCGCAAATTATACGCATTACTCTACTTGTGGACAGGAAGAAAATTCTTCTGAGCACTGTAGTCTTTTAGAGCGTGTATACTTATTTTAAGAATTTTAATTAAATTTTATTAATGAGTGAGATGCTTGCTTTTAACGAAGCCGCGTGCATGGCATAGTGAGTGGGCGTGGTTCTTTGAACCTTGGGATCGCGGGTTCAAAACCGGCTGACAGCGAGGGCTGAATATCTTTACTGAAGATAATTTAGAATTCTTGTAAGGATGTGAAATTCGTGGGGGTCTCGGGCAAACTATTTCCTTCACGCGTTAATGGTATTTCTATCTATAACCCCTCCTTCCAAGACCTCAGCAGGAGGGTCCTTATACGAAAGCCACCCTAATCGGCTACTCGATTTGCCACCACTTCTGAATTCTTTCTTCTTTTTTCGGTAGACTCATATAAAAATGAATGTATTAAGTGGATTGCGGTGAGCAATAGCTGCAGTTGTTCTGACGCAAACATAAAACGAGCCAAATAATAAAATTTTACATAATTCATTCTAAATCACAGACTTAAATGAGCTTTACGCAGAGACACCCATCCAATTCATAAATGCGCTTTATAAACGTTGCTTAAACTGATAATTTTATTTCTGTTTTATTGGAGAAAAATATTTAGGGTGCATTGAAATATACTCTGTCAAGAAAATACAAACTCACGCTGAATAATGCAATGACTTAAGTTAAACAAACATAAATAAATGTTGGTAACGCTTAAACAACTCACAAATCTTGAGTAGTTATTTAACTAAATACAAAGTTCACTATCTGTGTGTAAAGAAATTATCAACTCAGGTTGAAAACTTTAGATTTTTTAATAAAAAATTTCAATTTTAATATTCAAATTTCTTTGAATAGTTCATTAAAAAGGAGGTAATTGTTATTTCCAATCATTTATCGTTGCAAGAAAGTTTTTTGTGCATCATGCCTCGCGGAAAGCCTTTAACAGAGAAAGAAATAAGAAAAAATTCATGCCAAGAGAAAATCAACAAAAAATTGCTGTCGAAGTGCACTGTTCAAAAAAAATCATCAAAAAAATCATCTGTCCAAGTGCAGAGTGACCATAGGCGAAGTCCAGATTTTGCTTCTCATGAACAAATGTCAACTCGTGAAATTGCACGTGAATTGCAAGCCACCAGTGTCATCTGTGTCCCATGATACTGTGTGGAAAAGCCTAAATTTAAATACCCCTAAGAAGTTTTAAAAAATGAAGACGAAATCCAAATTCATTACTGCTCATACATTAGAGCTCGACTTGCATGCTAAGGAAGGTGTGAAATGGGAACAAGAGTGGAATGAAATAGTCTCTTCTGACGAAAAACGTTTCTGTCGTGATGGTCCTGACAGATATTCTTCATATTGGCATGATTTACGAACTCAATAGATGACAAGACTGCGTAGACAACAGAGTGGGGTGGAGTAATGGTCTGGGCAGCATCCGGAGCATCAAGGATTGGGTTTGTGGATGGCAAAATGAACTCCGAAAGCTATCAGAAATTTGTGTATGAAATTTAATCACATTTTGACCATTCATGTGTGGCAAAAATTCGAAATGTCATCAGGACAATGCTCCAGTACACTTTTCGGCTCCACTATGGACTGATTCCAAAATGTGTGGAGAATGATGGTGAAGATTATATGTAGCCAAAATAAACAATATCATCATGTGACTGATCTGAAAGTCGCAATGATCTGAATGCTTGGGACAAACTAACCGCAGAAGATTTAAAAAACTGATCGATACGAAGTTGGCAGAATGATAGAGGTTATGGAAGAAAGGAAGACCAACACCTTATTAGTTTCGAAGATTTTTTAATTAATTTCAATATTGAGTTTATAATTTCTTTACACGTGAAATGTGAACTTTTTATTTACCTAAAAAACTACTCAAATTTTGTGATTTTTTTTTTGTTTTTAAAGTTACCAGGATTTATTTTTGTTTATTAACTTAAGAAAAAATTGAGATGCTAAACAATCATTTCAATAAAAAGTTATTGGATTATTCTGAGTGAGTTTATATATTTTCTTGGCAGACTGTGTGTATATTATTTGTCGAATGAGCTTATGGAATGAACGATAAAATTTAAGTTTAAAAATCGATTTTTTTAAAAGTTTCCATCAGCTAGGAAAAAATCGATTAAAATTGTTATTTAGAAACCTTTATCTTTTTCACCAGTCTAAAAATTTTGAGAAAATTTATTATTTGAGAAAGACTATCAATGAATCAAGTGGGGTGTGGTCTAATTTCTGCTTTTGATTGTTTCTATCGACTGAACTGAAAATTTTATTTGGCACACCCAATTTTTTTTTTCTTTGAATAAATTATTATGATTAAATTTGAATGTTTTCAATTTTAAATTATTATTATTATTTTTATTATTATTATTTCATGCCAATCTCTGACATCATCACATCCTTCTGTTAGCATAGATTTCAAAATTTGAGTCAAGCTGAATATAATCGATGCTTTGCAGATTAAATTTCATCAAGTAGGGAGGAGGACGAAGAGAGAAGAATGGCAGCATTATTGGTTCTTTCACGTGTATGCATACATGTTTAATGCGATTGCGGAACGCGCCCACTCTTCATCCACTGTGCCGTCGCCATGATTAAATAGTTTTGCTAATGCAGAGGCGATCATAATGGAATTAGAGCTAACTTCTGCAGTAGTACAGAGCGTCAGTAAACCCTCATCCCTTTTGGTTATGAATGAGCAAACGGTGTAGAAAAGCTGGGTTGGTTGTGGGAGAGAGAATGAAGGGTTTAATGACTCCCGCCTTCCCCCTTAAACCGCAGTCTTAATGGTTAGGCTTAACGCCTGATCAACAGCATCTCTTCATCTGCTGATGGCTCATCCTTAATACATCAAAGAGAAGATGTAATGCACTCCTTGTGAAGCCGTTTAAAAAAATGTTAACAGCGAGGTGGATCATCTCCCGGTGGAAGAAGCATCTTAAATGGACGATTATAAATTTTTCTTCTTATTCTTGTAACAAGCCGAAATGCTTTTTCAGTCTTGAAGCGAAGATATTGTCAAGACCTCTGTGTAATTCTTTCCCCCCGCTTCTGGAAGTCTTCTGGTCTCGGGGTAATTTATCCCGCCTGCTCTACGTCTACTCTCTACGGGTCTAACGTTATATTGCTTCTATTCCCTTTCGCCACATTTACGTAATTTCAATTTTATACGTCTATATATGTTTCGCAGGCGGGTAAAATGAAATCAAGCTCATTAGCCTGAACGGCCTCTATCATAGAGCATAGAGTGCAGTTCTGGGCAAGCCATTTGCATACCATTTGCATGGAATAACAAATCCATTAAACTTTAAATTTAAAAAGGAAATGTTAGAGTAGAACCTCACGGAAAAATTTATTTTAAAAATAATTTATTAAATTTATACTTGAAAGAAAAAGTAAAATTCTTATTTAGTGTTTCCATAAAACCGTGTTAACGTAATCGAAAAAATTAAAAGGAATCGAACCGGAACTGTTATGTGTATTTTTTTATTTTCAAAAGAATGCCTTTTGCAGGAACTCCGCATTCGCCCCCGCACATGCACAGTCAGAGCAATACATATGACTCACGCAATTCCAAGAACGTTTGCCACAGGTGTTGTGGTATGACAGCAACATCGTTGAGCGGTGACACCATTTCTATAGGGCTTTGGATGACCCCTTGATGACGTTAGTTTGCCTCACCTGAGGAGGTAAACTTAAAAGCAAACGTATTCGAGACCGAGCGCTCAGTTGTAATGGGCCATTCAAGATTTTGAAATGAAATAACGAAAATTAAATTAAAAACCATGGGGTTCTTATTCGGTATTAAAAATTATGTCACGATCCTCATTTTGAAGAATTTCTTTACAGCCAGTGCTTAATAAAAAATGGAAAATCGATTTTGCAGGTGAATGAACAGTGAGGATGAATAATAAACGGAAACTTTTTATTTTCCTTTTCCATTTGTAATAATCTTGAGCTCTCCTTAAAATTTCGTTTTCCTTTAGTGTTGACCTGCTCTATTTTTTTCTTCAGGAAGAGGTTGGATTTTGAGTACAAGAAGGACTTTAAGAAAAAGAAGGTCGTGAATAATGGAGCTATTATTAAAAATAATTTACCTGTGTTCGTTTCTGGAGGTTTTCGTTTCACTTAATCCGATAACGAACTCTTTTGCACTTAATTTTCCATTCAAGAACCTGTGAACGACTCTTGATTGGCCCCCTTTGGTCCCGTGTTTTCTGGTTCACGGGTCGCCCTTGGTCATCCGCAAATGATGGAAGGGAGAACGACTTGAGGGTCAACAAAAGCTGCTGACATTTTCATTTCAAAGAGATTAAATACGATTATCTCTGTTAATATTGTTATTTTTCTTTTCCCTTTTTTTTTTTTTAATATTCGTGTGATTTTTTTCCCTCTCTTCTTGTCAACACGTGCTCTTTTAAGGGGTAAAATCCTTCTGGGAAGTGGAGATCATCAAGACCTTTACAGAAGTCCTGAAGGATGATCCTCAGGTTAATTAAATTATTAGAAGGATTTGTTTAGAAAATGACGGAGATGACTGTTTATAATAATAATAATAATAATAATAATAATAATAATAATAATAATAATAATGTTTCGTACAATCCGGGAATCAAAGGTTTTTTTTGGGTTTTTTTTAACTTTGTAAAGATTTCACGGTTCCTGATTTTTTTCCACGGCAGGCCATCTATTCAGTGGCGAATTCAATTCATTTGAAGCTTTGAAATATATAATAACAGAGTTGTTGCGATTTGTCAATTAATCACGAACTCACCGAGGTTGAATACTAATGGCGTTAACCGTTTGGCTCCACCAACCATCCCATTACATATAAATTAAACCCACTCATTATCCATCTCCTTGACGTTATTCTGAGGTTATGTCATTAGAGAAATTTTATTTTGAATCTTTTTATGTGAAGATAAAGTGAAAATCATCCGGTCATAAAGACTGTTACATCATGCCCTGAAATTCCCCATATTGCTTGAATTAATTCGTCACGTGATCGGCAGCTCTCTGCTGTTTTTTTTATTTTTTTATTTTTTTTTTATTACTATTGAGTGGTTTCTGTTAAAATAAAGTAACTTGCTTGCTTAAAATTAATCTGGTCCTTCGAATTCACAGCTTAGGGTCATGGGTGAACTTATTTTGAAATAAGTTTTTTTTAGCTTATTTTTAATAACTTTTCTTTTGAAGTAATATCCAGTCATAGGCTAAACTGGTGGCCTTGGAAAATTCTTTTACCTTAAGTTTTTTTTTCATGTTTTATTTGCTTTGAACCACTTTTAGGGAGCTTTCATATACTTTATTAGTATAGCATCATACATAGAAATGCATTGAAACGAAACATTTTAGTGTTTTATGTTTACGTGAATGAACCATTTTTGTATCTCAAAATATAATTTAAATATATTGCATTTGGCTGTGTTAATGATGGCGATACTGTAATTTGGATCGGCCTGTATTTGAGAAAATTATACAGTTTAGTATCACAAAAGTATTAATTTAGGAAACGATACAAAAAAATAAATGAAATGGCAACGAATATTTAATCCACATTTATCCGTCTCCAAAATCCAATTTTAAGCCAAAGTGGAATCGAAAGCAGTAGAATTGATATTTTGGGTATGGATCATACGAAATATGGATTAAATATACTTGTATTATCTTTTCCTTCAGATTTGGGTTCGAATTTAGACATCGAGTATAGTTCCTGCTTTTTATAATGCTAGTAGTAAATTTCACAAATACCCTATGCTTGTTTACATTGTATTTATTCGGTTAACGCTTTTTCAATGTCGAACAGTTGGAATTATCAGGAATCTTCAATACTTGTTCTCCAACGGGAAGAAATCATTTGTATGAAGCAAGCATATGTGAGGTATTTGAAAAACCGTCGATGTTAGTGAAAAGATGATTTTATGTATCGTTTTCATTCCAATTTGAAACGGAGCCACCATTTATTGTTATGTTAAAATAACTTTAATCAAATTGTTTTATATTTTATAGTTTCTTGAAATATTCTAAAACAAAGTTCAAGAAATTATACCATTAATTTTTTTAAACAGTTTTGTTATTTCCAAACAACTGTTTATTTTTTTTTTGTAATGATCTTAAAGTTAACATTTTGATATTGACCTAGTGCCTGCATCCGTCTGCGATTCATCTCGACGGCAAAACACTAGCGGATATTTGACGAACTATTTATATGTATTTATTCTATGTATTTAAAACAGCGGTGTTCGTAGAAAAACTTAATTTCTATCTCTGCACATGCATTCTTCTGCATATTTGTAACGTCTGTGCGCACACTCGATGGTTATGTCCTTTTTTTCCTTCTTTTTTTTTCCAATTCTCGATGGTGCGCTTATAGCGAGGCATGAAATGTGTCTTTCATGACTCACCTGGTCGTTACGGTGTTTTGGATTCCGCGGAAGATGCATCCGAATAGATTCACTGACTCATCAATATAACTCGGTTACTTGGTTCACATGATGGATGTCGATAAGATAACTCCTTCTTTCTCTACTTTTTTTTCAGTCTTCCTCCCATCCATGATCACCAATCCTTTTTGTTGTTTGTGTTCCGCCGTCGCCACTTCCTCTCTTTGTCATTCCCCTCATCCACATGACTGCTACCGAAAGCAAAATCCAAATATTTTTTCCGAAAATTCTTAGAACTGAATGAATATGAATTCGATAGAGCACGGCTTTTGTTTTATCCGGAGTTCGTTCTTGACTGTTTCTCTTGATACATTTATGAGCCTCTTGTCAAGAAATGTTTGCAACTCCTGTCATCAGAGCTTTCTCTTTCTTAAAGACAGATATGCCTTGTTGTCATTGTATTCACTTTTTTTTAGTTCAGTAGAATATTCCACAAATATATTTCAATGTTATATTGCAAATTCAAATATTCCTTCCATTTTTAGATTTTTCTCGAATCTTCTTTGAATCCAACTCCTGTAGAGTCTTAAAGATTGTTCTCATGTGCCATAGTATTGTAATGGTTATGACTGTGAGTAATAGAACTGAATGGGGGAAAAAACATGAATCCAAATGAACCCAGGCATAAATCTAATAAAACTAAACAAGGCGTTGTAAATGCATTTTCGTGGAGTCTTTGGTTTGTTTCATCATCATTTTCATTTGGCTCTGTCCATTTCCATTCTCGCGTAATGATTTTCGAAATTTGTATTCGGAAAAATAGCTTTGTAGAAAACTGAAAGCACCATCTTAAACACATTCGCCTCATTTACATAAATTCAATTATAGAATTTAACAGCCGTTTTTAACACGTTGATTTCATGAAGTGAAATTTCTTGATTATCTTTCGAAGCGTCAACAACAATGAAGATGTTCTTAGTTTTAAACGTACAAGAAGAATATGCTTGTCGAGTTCATTTCACTTAATATTATTACCATAAGGAATCGTTAGTTGTAGACCATTAAAACCATATCATTACGAAACACGATTGCAAACTCTATTAGGTTGGGTTTAGGTTTGGCGAGGCGTTAAGCCATCTTGGGACGATGAACCAAAATTAGTTTCAGTGGAATAACAATACTTTGAGTCATATTTTATTTCTTCTTTTAATAACTGCAAAATTGTGCTCTAATTTTTTTTTTTTTGTAAATCCTGGCCAGCTTTGATGGCACAATGGTAAGCGAAGGTCTCTTTAAGTTGACCGTTTAAGAATATAAAAAAATCGTAGGTTCAAATTTTGTTGAGAAACTCCTGAGTACTTTTATAATGGAAAATACGACGGTCGTCCAGAAAGTAAAGGATTGGATATATTTCAACAAAAAACAAAACTTTATTTGCAACAATACTAACCTAACACTACTTTTCTACATAAATCGTCATTATTATTGTGGCACTTCTCATAACGAGACACAAGTATTTCATTGTTGAGTTATACTCATCTGCCGTCAATGACGGAAGCCATGAAGTTACTGCTTCTTTAAGCGCTTCATCACGTTGGAAGTGTGTTGAAACCTTCATTTTTGGGAAAAGGTGAAAATCACTAAGCGCCAAATCGGACTGTATGTAGGATGGTCAAAAACGTCCCACTTGAAACGTTGCATTTCTTGTAGTGTTGCTGCAGCTGAGGCAGCGCGTTGTCATGAATCATAGCAATCCCTGCGGACAACATTCCACGTCTCTTGTTTTGGATAGCGCATTTTGAAGTTGCTTTTCTGTTTTTTGAAGAAGAACGCGTGTGATGCCACTCTCTGGACTGGCGCATGGATTCAGTCATTGGCAGCAGATGAGTATACATTGGCATTGTCTCGTTATGAGAAGTGCCTCAATAACAATGACGATTATATAGAAAGGTAGTGTCATAGATTAAGGATAAACACAGATGTGCCGAGCCATTGATAAAAGTGTTGCTCCAAAACTTGGCGGTGTATGCGGTAAACCACAAATACACCAAATGAATAGGCATTTTGCACGGCCTCCTAGAAACTACCAGGCCTGAACATGACGTCAATGTATTGTTGAAACACTAAGATTGTGACGTTCAACTAACTTCTATAATAGCACCACCAGTTCGACGTCACAATGTTTTATCTTTTCCATGTTCAGGCCTGGTAGTTTCTTGAAGACCGTGCATTTTGTTGCGTTTGATATTACAAACGTCTCTGGTTTAGGCGCAGCATTTTTAACAACGGCTTGGCATATCCAACATCACCTAAAGAGAAAGCCTGTATTTCAAAGAAATTTCATGTATTTTTATATCATCATACCTAGTCACGTAGCCCACGAGAAAGACAGGCCCTGGCCAACGCCTCCTATAAAGAAAGCCTCC
>JAHWFO010036343.1:940405-994186 GCA_023313115.1 Rhysida immarginata
GTATTTTTTTTTTTTTTTTGCTCGGAGTCTTTTTTTTTTAAAGACTGGGGGGCTGCGCCCCCCAGACCCCCCCTCTAACGGACTGATATATACCCCAACCTATTTGGTTACAGGGGGCAGTTGGTTTCCCCCCGGCCGGTTACAGGTTTCGCGACAATTCAATTGGCACTGGACATTCAATTCTACATCGTTTATCGTCACTAGAGGGCGAATGATGGTCTGCACCTCGTGCGTTTCGAATATACGCGGCCGGGACACTGAAAAGTCACATGACCAAGATAGATCGAGCAACAATCCAATCTTCATTGTTTCCAACAAACGAAAACTTGAAACACTGATTGTTGAAATGCAAGCTAGAAACAATGAAGGTTGGATTGTTGCTCGATCTACTTTGGTCATGTGACTTTTAAGTGCCTCGGCCACAGATTACTTATTACACAAATACGACATTCAATTGTTAGTTCAATTGTTAAAGTGGAAACTGGATGGCTCATTGTTTTGACGTCATCGATTTCAGCAATGCCCCTGACTTTCGCTGGGTGCGCTGTTTGAGAACATTCGTTCTTACATGTATTTAGATGTCTAATAAAGAATTCCGTATGTAAATTTCCAAAAAAGATGTGTTATACTTTTTATGTGGTTGAAACTGCATAACTCATGGTTTTTATTAAATACGATAATTTAAATTAGTCATTGATTGTAGCGCACCCAGCGAAAGTCAGGAGCATTGCTACAATAGATGAAGTCAAAACAATGAGCTCTCCAGTTTCCATTCCTAACAATTGATTGTCGCATCTGTGTGTTAAGTAATCTGTGCCCCGGCCTATCTTTTTCGTCGGCTACGACCTGTACACTGTTCGAAGCTTCCGAGATTATACAGGCTGACCCATATCACGAAAAAAGTGGCGACAATAAAGATGGCGAAAAGAGGCAAAATTACCCGGGTAACCATTGTCATCTGTTGTCATAAAACCAAAGTGGCCGCCTTCTTCGAAACAAATCAGAAACATATTAACTTGAATTCTAAAAATTATCGTACATCAACAAAATAAACATGTTTAATTCTCGTTCAAGCAAGATTTTAATGGGTTTAAGATTTTAATGGGTTTAATCGAGGCTTCGTGCTTAGATTGCATGTAAAAATCTGGGAGGTAATGCCTATTTCGGTTTTATGACCCTAGATAGCAATGGTTATCCGGGTAATTTTGCCTTTTTATTGTCGCCATATTTGTCGCCCGTTTAACAATGGTTTTTTCATGATGTGGGTTAGCCTGTATAATCTCGGAAGCCTCGCACTGTTCAACGAAAGAAAAACTAGGCGTATCTAATTAAATTTCCGATTTCAATTGTTAGGCATTGTTGCTAAGTAAAATTAAACAATGTTTAACAATTGAAATTGGAAATTTAACTAGTCACGCCCAGTTTTTCTTTCGTTGGATAGAGTATAGTCATGATTTATGTGTTATAATTGGTAGAAATGCGATTAAAGTTGATCACTTATGACGTTTTAACAATGTATGACGTTTCCGCGCTCAGCCTTTCTTTTAGTGCTGTTGGTATATCTCTGTTTATCATTAATCTGTGGATAGTGTTAGGTTCAATATTGTTGCAAATAAAGTTTTGTTTTGTTATCTTTTTTGTCGAGATGCACCCAATCGTTTACTTTCTGGACGACCCTCATATATTCATAATATGTATATTTTACTCGTGAGGAAGAAACCTCAAATAGTTTGACAGCTTTACGGTAAATAACTCGCTTGTGGGAAGCATCTCCAGCTTTTGTTGTATTTGAGTGAAATGTTTCAATTAAATCTGAAAAAGAAAACCAATATGCAATCGTATAAGAGACTGGCGTTAACCTAAACTGATGTCGAAATATCAGTCTCAGTGACTCCTAGCTCATTTCGGTCATATCAGACGATTCTTCCAACTACTAAACCGAATTCAAAATTGGAATTGGGGAAACCATTTATACAAGTACATAGAAAAAAAGTTCACGTATAGTATTATTAAGAACGGTTTAAGAACTTGTTTAAATTCATTACTTATGGAAAATTTTACTGAATACTTTAAAATATATGATACCGGACGTCTACCTAAAACAATTTTGTATTTGTATTATCTAATGAGGCAATGAAAATAGAATATCGGTGAATTCAAGCATCTTCTTTGGTATTGTCGATAACACCTAATAGAAGGGCCGAAATGATAACTAAAATATATCCAAGAAACCTTAAAAATTGTCTTAAAATATCATTTTAATAAAAGTATACGGCAGTAATAACAAAATCACCATCTTCTTAAACATGTCAATAAGATTAATTTAACACTGATTTGTCCACAATATATTTCAGTATTATCCCCCTTATACATTTCTATTGCATAATGTATTCTTCAATTGAACTGGGGAGAAAGTGCACGAGGAGGGTTTAAAATGCATTATTAATCATCCAAAGTGGAAGTTAATGAAGACCCATTCAATCTAAACACCGTGCAATATCTTTTCCACGCAGAACCCTTCTCCATCAAAGTGCACACGAGGCTATCGAGTTACCGTACTGCTTATGAAATATGTAAACGAGTCTATACACAGAGGGGGTGAGTTATTATTTTAAGTGATTTCACCCCCCCCCTCCTGACGCCAGATGGCAGAGGAAAAGAGAAAAGCCAAGACTTGAGCAACAGCAGCTGCAGCATCTGTCGGGTCTTTCCAAACCCTACCCATAATGACCCTCCCCCGTTTCCTCTTCCTCATTTTCTCCTTTTCAGCCTTTGATTTACTCCCCCCCCCCCTCTCCCCCTCCACTTTCCTACCGTCTCTGTGGTGTCTTTTCCCTTCTCCATTTCCCTCCACCTCTCTGTTCTTTGACAAATCCTCACAGAAAGTCAGGTGTGGGAATTGAGCAACCCGCAAGACACTCCTTCGTCCGACCATTTGATCGTTTGGCGGGTTTTCGCAAATATAAGACTCGCCGCACGCGATAGACACATGCACACATGTCCAGAATTAAACTATCAGCTTGTAAACTAAACCCTGTTCAATATAAGAAATGATGGGCGTGTCAATTGTTGGACATTCAATACATGACAATTGAAACCGAACATTTAACAATTTAATGATTGTTGGACACGCATTCTAATAATATTTAAAATGATTTTATTATTGTCAATTTGACTGGGCGTGTCCAATTAAATTTCCAATATAACTGTTGTATGTTGTTAATTTTACTTTGGAACAGTGTCTGATAATTGAAATCGGAACTGAACCAACGCCACCTAAAAAACAAAGCCTGCTGACTAGCGTCATCAAACGCGGGCAGACAATCCTTCTTCGTTGTTTGCAATGATATCCTTTGTTGTAAACAATGAAGGTTGGATTGTTATCCCACGTTTGATGACGCTAGTCAGCAGGCTTTGTTTTTTAGGTGGCGTTGACTGAACACGCCCAGTCAACCGTTCATTGACAACGTTGGGTAGCTTGACATCGCGGCTGTTGCGCCCTCTTTATTCAATTGTTTTAAATGTTTGTCGTCTGCAATGATTCTCTTGTTACGTCTTAACCCTAGTTATAAAGAGAGCGGATTCGAATCCGATCTTGGAATGTACTTAATATATTTTATGGATGTTAAGTTCAGAAATTGCTCTTTTGTTTATTCAGCATCATAATCATGCTTTTATGTATTTTTTATTTTACTCCGTCGAGACAAATCTTTAATCGTGATTCATCAAATTAATAATTATATGCCTACGAATAACCTAATTTCATTAAAATGAACAAAAGATCAACAAAAGAATTTAAGAAAACGCATATATAGAATGCTTAATTAAAATGACCAAGTTAATTGAAGATTATTGTTTCAAAATACTTTCTTCTATATAAGCTTTTGCAAGGATACACCTTAATAGGCCTTTTTTTTTTTTTTTTTTTTTTTTTTTTTTTACACAAAAGACTACCCACTAGATATGCAAAATTTTTCCATCCACCTTTGTACAAGATGTCAGTTGCGATGACTTTAGCGCGAGTTATCCTCTGTTTAACCCATTTTGAGATGTCTGCTTTGAGATGCAATCTAGTTTTTCTTTTCCATTTTATTATACCTTTAGCATTGTCGAGATGGTCGTTTCACAGACGAAGGAAATAAAAAGATTTGATTAAATTCTTTTGAAGAACACATCTCATTTTGATGAGAGTGTAGCTACTAACACTGTATTCATTTATTTAAATATAAAAAACTGCGTCGAAAATACTTCTTCAAAGGAGAACATCAAATGAAGAGAATTCATTTTACATGGCTTATCCCTTTTTCTCATCCCGCCTCGTTGTTTTTCATTCTTTGATACATTCCTATATTTTCTTTTATGTACGAAATTTAATGCTTTCCGCTGTTGAAGAAAGAAAAAAAGTCGATGACGGACGGTGGATGCTGTTTCATCCGTTTGTTTCGTGACACATGGAAGACTTTTGGGTGAACGGACTTGAATCCGAAAAGCAAGTTGAAATTAAATTTAAAGCTGGCGGGCCAGGGGGGGAAATGAAGCTTAAAAAATGGCAACGACATGAAAGAAGAGGCAGGAAATTCACATATAAAATTGACTTAGATTTTGATGTAATTTCAAGAGTTAGTTTCGTTTGAATATCTTGTTTATTTATGGGTGGAAGATTTCATCTGGTCAAAGAGAGTTAAAATCCAATTTAAGCTATCTTTCCTTAACTCTAGATGCTTTATCAATACATTTTGATAGAGGGACGAACAAAATTTAAGAAAAGTTTGAAATCTGAAATTTCATGGTACATATAGGAATGTTCTTTGTCTGCACGACTTCCTTTCCTCGAAACACAAACACACGTATAATTTATTTTTATAACTGCCTTTTCAGTATAACAAATTAAAATGAAAAATAAACACACGCACATACAATTTCCACGAAGCTACAAAGAATGAATGCCTTCAGCAGTGAACGATATATTCGTGTAAAGGGGTATAATGTGTGTTTATGGGATTAAAAATTTATTGAAAAAATAAATTGCGAGAGCAAATACAAAGACTTCTAGGAAAGAACTTGTTTAGAAATGTGCTAAACAAACTTTTATGACATTGAAAACATATGCTTATTTCCCATAGAAGAAGACTAGATAGTTGCAGATATCAACAAAGAAAGAAGAAAGAAAGATATTAACTGAATGCCAACTGTATCGTCACTTATTCTCTCATTAAGCATTTACAGTAATTAGATAAATGAAAATGACGTATAAAATAAGTGATCAATTCCCATGAAGGTTTTTAGTACTTTTAGGCGTTCCTATTAGCCTTACTACACTAGAAATTCTTGTCTTCGCTTCTCATTTTTGTAAGCTAAGACCAGACTTTATGTATAAAGTATATACTCTATACAACTATAACCTATTTACACTTGATTTTTCTAAAACTTTCTCAAACTTTTAGAAAAAGAAATGCAATTAAAAATAGAAAAGTTAATTTTCATTTTGATGCCCTTCAATATCCCTATAAAATGTTTCGTTCCTGTTGGCTTCATATTTTAATAAAAAGAACACATCAACCCAAGTCCTTTCGTGTGATTCCCCTTTCAACATGACAGGTGTCCAAAGGGAAGAGGATGAAACTCTAGTCCCTGCTTGTAACGGTTTTTCCACCGAAATAAAAGGGAGAATAAACGTTGACTTGCCAAACAGTCAACAGGGAAAAGTGAATGAAAAACAGTCAAGAACATAAGAACATTTTAAAATATTTGAAAAAAAAAAAAAAAACAACTTTCAAATTAAAAATTATATTTATAACCCGATATGATACACTTATTGGGTGGATTTAACATTTTTTTAGAATAAAAAAAAGATAGAACTTGAAATGCAATCATATACAGGGGGGGGGGGGGACAAAAAGCATTTATATCCATCTTGCATTAACAGTTAAAATTTAAATGACTCATTTAAAAAATAAAAAGGGAAAAAGAAAGCAAGCTAGAGAAGAACATAGATGAGTAGAAGAATAAAATGCAAATAAATTGAGTTATGTTGAAAAATATTCTGCTAAATTATTAGTATATAATTGTAATTAGAATTCCTATTCTTTTCCTCAGATTACAATATTAAGGTGTTTTCATTCATCTTTCTTGAACACTTCCACCACTGACTTAATTATAGTCAAAACCCACCTGTCAGTGGCCTATCTGATTACACCTGTACAGGAACTGCACCCAATTTCATTCATTTTTTTAAAGTCTCAAAACAGTGGAGCTCAATATTTTATTTTTACACTCTGTTGCTGTCAGGAAATCGTTTCAGAATGAGTTGTATAGAGAATTTTCAGAACTACAATGAAGGTGTTTATTAATAAAAATGGATTTTAAGGGCACTTTCATAAGCAACATTAAAAACAAATGAGTTCATTTAATAACATTCTGAAATAAAGGGGCTGGAAAAGAAATTCCGATAATTGGAGAAAACCACTTTGTTAAATTAAGGGCACATTATTCTTCATGACTGGATCGTTTTTTCTTTCTTTTCAAAAATAAAAGCATAGTGTCTCTGTATGTGAGGAATTTAGGTTTTGTAATTTAAAAAAAAAAAACAAAACCTTTAAAAGACAAAAACTTTAAAAGGGAAATATTTCATTTCCAAATTTTAAATGAATAAATATCTAATTTTTTTTGGTAAATGTAAGTTGAAAATCTTCACCAGTTTTACAAAAATGTTTATCCTTTTTGAACAAATGCCAGTTTTTGTAAAGAACATATATTTTGATGGGAATTTTTCTTCTTTTAGGAAGAATACAATTTAATTTCCTTTACAAAATTTTTAAGCCTGATATTTGAAGACAGTTGACACAGTGAAGGTTAATTTTTTATTTTTAATTAAAGCAAATGCTAAATGGAATTAGATCAAAAGATATAGGGAAGGAAATCTCAAAAAAGAGAATTAACATTTTTGAAAATGCACAGTCCTTTTACTTTAAACTGTTGTTGAGATTCAGTCCATTAATTTATTGTTTCATCTGCTATTTCACACAAAAAGAAAGAAAGAAAGAAAGGACAGAAAAAATACTTATATTTGCTTTAGATTTTTTGGAAAGTAGTTAAATAAACAGAGATCTCTGTGTAAAATGAATGTTTATGTGAAAGGAATAAAATCTAATCGATTGAAGACAATCACAGTGTACTAGGCATCAGAGAAGAGTGAAGAAAAGTGCAAGAGACACTTAAGAGAGGGCAGGGGCATTGCAAATTCATTAGAGGAGGCAGTAGTTCATTATTGTTATTAATAAAATTAGTAAGCAATTTGCACTGAATAGTTCTCTGCATGATTAAGAGGTAATGGAAGGCCAATTGTGGAATACTAAGTGAACCAAATTCTTGGATTCCTTTTTTTCAGGTGGTATTTACTTATTCTGTTATGTGATTGAAAATTCATATATAAAATTATGCAATTTGAGAATAGATCTGATACATTCAGTTGAAAATTATAGGTTTTGGCATTTAAAAAAAAACAAAAACAAAAAAAAAACAAATAGAAAAATGAGCAGGGCTTGGAAATCACTGCAAAACCGGTATCCATCATAGCTGTAGAGCTGGAAATATTGCTGTTAATATTTATTATATGCATAGATTGCTTAAAAAAATACTTGTAATGCAGTGCCATTGTAAACATTATTTTTTGAGGGAATAGTTTTTTACACAGACTAGTCATTTATACATAAATAAATAAAAAACTATTGTATTAAATTGTTATCTAATTAAATGAATTAAACTAAATGAATATTTACAATGAATGGGTTCAAAGGTTGCAGAGGGAAGGAGGGTTTATTTAATTAAAACGCAGAAGTCTAAATTCTTTTTTATAACAACATTTATCACTATATTTTAAAATTAAAAATAAGATAATGTTAAAATGGAGAGGGATGTTAACGTTTTGTTCCTTATATTATTTGCTGATTTAATTAAGAAAGTACAAAAAATTGTGAAGAGGCATCTTAAAGTTAAGATTCATCCAATAGTTGACATTTAAAAAAGATGTAATGTAAAAGCTTGGAACATACATGTGAAAATGTGTTCTTTCTGTAATGGAATTATTATAATCAAGCTGTTTTTCAATTATGAAAAGGTTACCTAAAAACCTTAATAAAATTCACATTCACAATTCACAGAATTAAAGCATTTCCACAATAAACATTCTTTACTACTTTAATAAACCCAACGTGATTTCTTTAATAATTGCCTTAATTTTGACTTTTAATTTTGCTTTGCTCCTTTAAATTATTCTTGTGAATTTTTATATTTTATGTGAATTTTTTTGAAATTGTTTTGACCCAGAATTTGTTAAACATAATTAAGATATGAAGAGGATAATAATTAAATAAATTCAGGCTGCACCTTAAAAAATATCTTAAAAATCTTCACAAAATCATATAATAAGTGTATAGTGATATCTTGATTGAAGATTGAGATATATACCCAGGAAAAAATATTTTAATTATCTTTAATATTATTTCAAAGAAAAATTCTTATTATTCATAAAAGTTTTTTTTAATTGTTATTTAACAAAGCGAGCTCTTTAATTGATCATAATGGATGGTGTTGTGTAATCTCTTGATTCAGAAGTATGCTGCCAGTAGATTTCATTATTGTTTAAATAGGAGTAATTACTGTAGTGATTTTGACATATTAATATTATATTTTGCTGGTTACTTTGGGATTGATCGTATTAGCTCTCTTTCCATCTAAATAAAATTTAATCGAAAACATAATTCCAATCTTTGTCATCACTGTTTATTTAATCATAAATATTAATTTTGAAAACTTAATTACTATGTAAGTCAAAATTATTAATAATACTGGACTCATGAGACCATCAACTTTACATTAAACAAATTTCATAATTAAAAATCGTATCCAAATGGCATGTAGACTCTGATGCCAAGGCATTTCTTTATTGGTGATCACAATTCCTGATAAATGATGTTAATTAGAAAAATGGATGGAAGAATTAATATCATTTACCTGATGTTTGGAGTTAGCTCCAGTTTACTTTCTTTATTTCTTACAATTCCTGATGTCGATCTTGTAGACACCCCATAAATAGATTTACCAGATGACAGTTGGGTGTAAGAAGACTCACAACATCTTCGTCAGCGTATCCAACAGTGCCAAGCTGCCTTCGTCAGACTCTCTGTCCTGATCAAGTCTTGGATACGCTGAGGAAGGCAGCTTGGCTGCCGAAATGCGCATTTGTATGAATAAACTTTTGTTGTGGATTAGTAGTGAATTCCTTGCATCCTTTGTCCACAGTTTCTGGCTCTGATTGTCTCTGTTTTAGATTTCAAGATTTTAAATTTGTACATTATTTTGAAATGTACATTAAAGTGAGGTGCGTTGTAACAGGATTTTATTGTATATTGTATAAACATATAGTTTGTTAATTTATATTTTCATACTGATCTTGTCAAGCTTGAATAATATTTATAAAATCATATTCTCAAATGAATATTCTTATATAGTATACAGCAGACGTGGGCAAATGAGGCTCCGAGAGCCGCATGCGGCTCCTCGTTGAGTTAAGTGTGGCTCCCATTGAGAATTTAATTTTTGTTTTTTCAGGAACTTTTTCACTGAATCTTATTAAATTGACAAAGTAACTAATATTTTGCTATTTGAGATGGTGTATTTAATACTATGTAACTATAGTGTGGCTCTTTATAATATATAAAAAACCGGAATGTGGCTCTTTATAATACATGAAAATCCGCATTGCGGCTCTCATTGACCTCAAGCGTGCCCATACAGTGTTCTCCCCAGAAAATTTTATCAGATGGGTGGAAAGGTAAAACAGCGGGCAGACAAAAATTAAAAACAAATAAAATATTATGCAGCTTTTCGTGTATTCAGCCGGGGGGTCACCAAAATCAGCCGGGCAGTGCGCCCGTTCAAAAGGGCCTGGGGAGAACCCTGGTATATCATTCTTTGATCTTACTAAAGCATCATTTTAATTGTCCAACCAATTAAGAAGTCTGTTTTATTTTTATTTCAGCAATTGGAGCAGGAGAAGCATGCTCTCAGAAGGAAATTGGACTTTGTGGAAGGAGAATATGAGAGTAAGGTTTTGGAGTTACAGAGTGACATTGGTTTGCTGCGCAAGGAGTTGGATCAACAGCAGCAATCTATGGGTCAGGTGGAGCGGGAGAAGTCGCTCATCATCAACGAATTGACGGAGCAAAATCAACGCTTAACAACGCAACTGAAACAAGTAAGGACATAAAATTCTAGTCAAATGTCTTTTTATTTATTTATTTATTTATTTATTTATTTATTTATTTATTTATTTATATGTTTTTGGTCTTGATGACATGTCTTACAGATCTTTATTAGACATTGATGCAACTTTTTTATTATAACTAGAGTTAAAATTTCATCAAATTTCATAAAATTTCATAAAATATGTTTTCATCAATAATTTATACATCTGAGGTATGGCGTGTATAAAATCCTCATAGAACATCCAATTATTATTCTTTAACAATTATTATTATGTATACAAAACTCGTGGGATAGCAAGCACATTGATTGATGGGCATGGCTCACGAATTCACAGGGGTAACGGATTCTGGGAATGGCTTGGATAAGTGATTAATCAAAAATGGCACGTCGTCGCGAGTTGACGTCTTTTGAACGGGGTATGATAGTAGGTGCCCGACGCATGGGATGTTCCATTTCGGCAGTGGTGCAGGAATTTGGCTCTCCCCGCTCAACTGTCTCCACGGTGTATCGAGAATGTCTGGATGAAGGCATCACAGTCCACAACAGGCACCATCCCGGGCGTCCAGCTGCCCTGAATGATCGTGACCGGCGACACCTGGGACGAATGATTCAGAGAGACAGGGGCGCAACAGTGCAGCAAATCACAGACCAGTTCAAAACTGGCCGCACTAGAAACGTCTCTCGGTGGACAATCCGTCGGAATCTGCATGCCCTCGGGTTTGGCAGCCGTCGCCCTACACGGGTGCCAGTGCTTACCCAGCGTCATCGGACACTCCGGCGTGCATTTGCCACCAACCGTCTTGGCTGGACTCTGCAACAGTGGCGTAACGTCATATGGTCAGATGAGTCACGACATCAACTGTACCACGCTGATGGGAGGCATCGTGTGTGGCGCAGACCTCACGAAACGATGGATCCCGCATGCCAACAGGTGGTGGTGCAGGATGGTGGGGCGTCAGTGATGGTCTGGGGTGCATTTTCCTGGTTTGGAATGGGCCCTCTGGTTATCCTGGACCAAACGTTGAATGGCCCATGGTATCGTCAACTCATCGGAGACCATCTGCACCCGTTTTTGACATTTCAACACCCTGACCACATAGCAGTCTTTCAAGATGACAATGCTCCACCACATCGCTCCAATGTCGTCCGCGAATGGTTCGAGGAGCATGCAGGAGAGGTCCAACGACTGAGCTGGCCAGCCCGGAGCCCTGACAAGAATCCCATTGAGCATATCTGGGATGCTGTTGAAGTCAGGCTCCGGGCACTGGATCATCCGCCCACGAACGGGCAGCAACTATCTTCGGCTCTGCAGACTATCTGGTGTCAACTGCCTCCAGAAGTGTACCAGGGACTTGCAGACTCACTACCACGCCGTATTGCTGCACTCCACAGGGCCAGAGGTGGCCCAACCAGATATTAAGTAACTATCCCATGAGTTTTGCTAACTCAGTGTAAATTGGATGAATAAATGTAAAACAGTTAATAGATATTTTTTAGTCATTCTATTCTTAAGACATATAGGGACTGATTCCTACATGGAAGTTGATAATCTCAGTACGGTATTTAAACAAAAGGAAAACTAGCAACTTATTAAATTTATAACATAAAAAATAAATTTGAAGTAACCATGTAAATTTGAGTAAGTAAATTTTTATAAAGCAGTATAAAATTATCTGTAATAATTCAATAATTTCAAACCTAACACTTATCATATATAAAATGAAAACAAAAAAATTAAACTGTGTATCCCTTCATCGAACAAGTGGTCTCACCATTGAGGATTAACTGTCTTTTAATTAAGTGAATAGTTTCAGACACAATTGTTTTTATAAAGGCACATGTATTTTCTTATAGTACAGTGGGTCATTGGTTAACGAACTGCTCGAATGGAGAACAAATTGGATAATGAATTACGGACACCTCATAGAAAAAACACTAAAAGAAGTGACGCGGTGTGTAACATGTACAGAACTCTATTGTTCTGTCATTCTATGAATAGTTTCTGGAATTAGACTTTGACAGTTGTATACAGGATATCTCAAATTAAAGTTAACATTTCGCATCTCGCTACAGCAAAAACCTATTCATCAGATAATTATGAAATTTTGGAAATGCCTCAATTACATGTTGAAAATATTTTCCAGAAGAAAAAAAAAAAACTTAGTTCCAAAACCACCAATAGAGAGTGCATTTCAACATGAAATACTGGGAGATACTAATTTCTGTTATGTAAAGATGCTACTGCAAAACAAATGTCATAACTGTTTAGCATGTCTACGAATATGACTTGACTCTTCTACAATGTGGTATGCTGGTAAAAGTGTTTTACTAATATGGTGAATTTGGTACTGAAGCTTTGTGAAAATTTCGTTCTTTGAAGCAGTTACGAAAAGGTCCATTCACTGGCAACGGACTAAGACGATTGTGAAATTTGAAATAAACAGGCTCATTGGTTGTTCAGCCAGGAAGAGGACGAAAGCGTGTTGATCCTCAAGTGGTGGAAAATTTAGCAACAAAGTTCTGTAATTCATTGTTATGTTCTCTGTAAAGCTATAGTATGCCCTCTATTGGTGGTTTTTAGAACTAACTTTTTTTTTTCTCTCTGGAAAAAAATTCCATCATGTAATTAAGTCATTTACCAAAATATGGAATCATTATGGCTCATTGGAATTTTCAATGCTAAAATATGGCATGTAATATATCAAACGACTTGGGATGATGTGTCATGAATGAATATAACGTAAAATCAATGATAGTCGAAATTGGTTCCAAGGAACCTGGTAGGTAGAAATATACACATTGCAGTTGGACCAGATGGACTCCTCCTCTCTTGGTGAAGATCTACAGAGAGGAGGAGATACCAGAAGAATGGAGAGAAAGTATTCTTGTCCCAATCTACAAAGGTAAAGGGAACATCCAAATGTGTGACAACTACAGAGAGTTTACATCCCAATTTTAAGATTTTTTTGATGAATAGTTTTTGGTGTAGAAAGCTCTGAATAGTTAACTTTAATTTGAGACACCCTGTACACGACCAGAATCATTAGATGAATAAGTTCTTAGCACTCGTAATTTTCCCAATGTTACATTTCATGTCCAATGTACACACATATGATCAGATGTGGAACAAAGCAAACCACATTGGACAGATTTTATATGCCCCACAAACGAAAAAATAAATATAACTGAGGAAAATGCAAAACTATGTATGTATGTATTATTGTTATCTCTATATATAAAATTATCTGTATGTTAGACTGTCTGTCAGTTTGCTATGCATTTCAAAATGGCTGGACCAATCTTGATTAAATTTTACACGGTAATTCAGGTGGACCCTGGAAAGGTTTTAGGCAGGTCATGGTAGAGATATCACGCCATATGCATAGCACATTTTACAATTCGTTACCACCCCTTCCTAAAAAGAGATTTTTAATCTTCAGAAAGATATCTTGCTGTTAAAGTTTACTTGCCATGTCCTTTTCTTGGAAGTTTAGGCAAGGCATGGATATTATGCTTTTTCACCCCTTTTTTACCACTTTCACTGTTTAGTTTACTCCGTTTGTTATTTGTTTATTTGTCCACTGACAGTTTTTGCCACCCGATGGAGTTAGCATCGCACGACTATACATTTTCGACCGTTTTGCTTTCGTTCATTCAGTTGTTCTATACCGGAAAAATTAATCGATGACAGCAGCGCCATCTCTTGACGAAATATACTTTTATTTTATTTTTTTATTATCTATATATACAGATGAAAGTTGTTTGTGTGTTTCTTTCTTATATAAATCTACAGTTTTATTCCAATCTTGATGAAATTTGCATACTTGATCTTCAAAACATGAAGGTGGTCACTGTCTACATGAGATTTCGAAAAAATAATATTTATTGATAATAATCGATACTCAAGTTGATGGTAATGCATACTGATAGGAGGTATCTCACAGCAACAGTATGCACAGACCAAAAATGTACAGGGTGATTATAATTAAAGTTACGATTTCAAAAATCGATAATTTGAAAACTACTCGTCAGAATGACCTGATATTTTAGCAGAACAATAGTGAGGCAATGGAATTTTGTTTGGCGAAGGGAAAAAAATAGTTCTAAAATCTGCCGATAGATGGTGCTGGCAGGGTTCACATTGTCTGGAGATATGCAATTACTAATAAGTGAATGCGTATCGCAGACATAGCTGCCATAAAAATGCAGAGCACCACCTCTTTGCTTGAATGCTTAATCATGACTCTGGCTATGAAGGATCGTGCTCTGCTCTTGAAGCTTTTTTATAAGAACAATGAGTGTGCACTAACAGCTGTTAGGAAGTTTCGGACATTAAAATCCATAAAATCGGGTCCAATAAATTTTTCGTAAACCCCTGAACTCTATTGTTTTCTTTTGGCTAACAACATTCCTGTGTTTCACGAATCCATTTTTGGTTTTTCCCCTGACATTACCCTGCCAACGCCATCTGTCTGCAGATTTTGGAACTATTTTTTTTTCCTTCTCCAAACAAAATTCCATTGCCTCACGATTGTTCTGCTAAAATATCAGGTCATTCTGACGAGCAGTTTTCAAATTATCGTTTTTTGAAATCGTAACTTTAATTATAATCACCCTGTATATCTCATGATGAACTATGCAAGGTAAAGTTTGTGCAACAATAGACTGCTCTATTTGTTTCAACAGCAATGATAGCAATACAGATTTCTAAAGATGATATGATATTAAGTACAAAAATTGAAGAAAATATACCAGGTTCAGCCAATCAAATAGTTATGTATGTAAGACATGTTCAGTAGGACAAGTAAATGCTTTTAAAGACTGACCATTTGATAAATTTCATTAACAAAAATATTTTGAGGACATGCTTAAATCGAGGACCACCCTCCTATAAAATGTAATGTTCTTTGAGCTTTCTAGTTTCCTGATCATAATTTAATGGTTGTCAGCATACAGCTGGAAGAGTCTTCCTCCTCTGAGAATCAGTGAGAAGGCGTTGGAATTTTTAACTATACATAGAATTCCTGTCCTTCATGCTTTTCTTAGAATTGATAGTTATTAGAATTTAACATTTTCTTGAAAATCTCTAAAAATGAGCAGTAACTGAAAATAATGGAGAGTTAGCAGACTATTGAGAAACAGTGGAAAGGCCGCAGAGAAAGCAGCCCCTTCGATCGGTGCTGTATCGGTTTTTCCAGTGCACAAGTGATGAGTGACCCAGTGGCCGCAACTGAACAAGTGGTGAGTGGCCCAGTGGTCGTCGCCGTTCCCAGGCGGCTGTCGACAATGCAAATGTGTCAACAGAAGAAACGGGGACTGCTAGACCACACGAAGTGATGAATGCACAGTTTTGCTTCAAAACCTCGAGAGCAGAGTGTGAATTACAACAACAGTTACCAAGTAGTGAATAACCCCACCCAGATTGTTTGAATTGCAGCGTACACGGACATAAACGATCATGTACACCCATCGCCACGCAAGAAGAGAATTTTGGAATTGTTGAATTTTTAGATAAACAAATGAATTTTTAAAGTTCAGATCACATGAAATAGAAGAACTACAGCCATAGCCAGGGCTGAAAAAACATCAGATCAAACTATTGTTTCATTTTCATTCTATTTCCATTCACATTATTCTACACATTTTTTCTCTGGCACTAAGTTAAATTCACTCAGCTGTACACAACATTCCAACACGAACTGAGTAGAACTGTTAGAGGGCCATTCACGACTAAAAGAGATTTCTAAAAGACTTTTTCGGTTTATCTATATGAATTTTTACTGTATAATTCTAAGTTTTTAATGTGTTAATTTTTACTATATATTCCCATTCAGATATTGCAAACTTTCATCAAAAAAGAGCCCGAGCAACGTGAGGTATATCAGCTAGTTACAACTTTTTGCAATTGGTAAAATGTGTTTTCAATTGAAAAAATAATATTTTCAAACGAAAAAATGTAGTTTTCAAATGTAAAAATAATCTTTTCAAAATAAAATATGTGGTTTTCAAAATAGAAAATGCAGTTTTCAAAGTAGAAAATAAATAGAAAAAAAAATCATAAAATGTAAGTCAAAGAATAAAAAAAAGTGTTCCAGTTATCTCTTATCCTGCAGTGCCATTTATTTGTATTACATAAACGGCGACAAAATTAAGCAGACGGGCAAGATGAGCTCAGCGAACATGTGTAACGCGAATATAGGCTAAAATACATATTGTAAAGCGATTTCTACAATTTACATACATAAAATTTTTTAACTCCATAATTAGGAAGAAAAAGATAGCCGACGACAAAATCAACAAGGTCGCTGTAGTGGCGATAAAAATGCTAAAAAGAGAACTCGTGAATAGAGAAATCTAATTATTTCTCAAATTGTAGATGAATGCAGGACACAGAAACAAGTATAAAACTATTTACACAGTAAAAGGTTGCTTTAAACTTATAATTACAATTCTTTTACTATAATTGTAATTTTCAAATTATGTATCAAGTGCCGACAGTGGCAACAGTTGTATGGAAATTTATCAAAACAAATCAAATATAAAAAGAACAGCATAAAGGCGGTAGATGTAAAATTCTGAATAAGGACGAAGATCAGCAAATCATCATATTCGTCACACAAAATAACGATGCCACTCTGAAAGCCTTTTGCCAGTTTGCTGCACAGCAGTTTGGGAAAACCATTTCAATTTCAACAATTCACTGCCTATTAAAGGAAAGGAAGATGACATTAAAAACTCTGTACACTGTGCCTGCATCATGCAATTTAGATGCAGTAATAGATAGACAAGCAAACTAGGCTGCTGAAGTGATTTCTCTGCAGGGTGGTCCAATAAAATGGTATATTGGACGAGGCTGGGTTTAATCTTTACTTGGAAAGCGAATGACGGTGACAACACCTACCAGTCGCGGTTGAAACGTTTCTGTTAGGTTAGGTTAGGTTAGCTTGACTTTAAGCGAAAGTGGAGTGGAACATTTTGAAACAAAACTTTCGGCATGTAATTCAGACGATTTCTAGCAATTTTTAGAGACCCTTTTCTCTAAATTACAAGAAAACAGCGTATTAATTATGGATAATATTCTATTCCAAGTGAAGCGGCTAATTGATGGCCACAGCTGCCAAGTAATTTATCTAACACCGTATAGCCTTTTCTTAAACCTGTAGAGCAAGCATTCAGCAAATTAAAAATTGCTTATGCGCTGCGAACACGTGCCTCACCGGCCAGCCTTACTAGCTGCCATTTTAACTGCAGCAGTGCAAATAACCCCCCTCAACTGCAATGGTTGGGTTGTTCATATCCGGCAATTTTTAGTGCCGTGCGTTTAGCGCACTGAAATTTTAAATAATCTTCCAGAAATTCCTCAAAATGATAATGATGATGACATTGAATTGAATAATAGAATTTGTTTTTTTTACTATATGTTTCTTACTGTATACAGTTATTGTATTTACTCCTAGTAATACGTAGTAATATCCAATGTTATTACAGCTTTTATGTATTTTTACACAACATCTACAGTAATTTCTATAATAATCTATATTTTATAAAACTCATAAAATTCATAAAATATAACAATTCTTTTCATGAAACTTTGTATAACAATTTCTTCGATAACAATTTATGTTTTGTGATACATTGGTTACGGATTCAATGTGTTTGCCTTCTCTGACAACACAAATTGCTGCTTGACGGCACATGTGTACCATAATATCATGATAAGTCTGAATTGGTATGGTGGCAATTGCATCGTTAATCTTCTGCTCCAGTTCTACCAGAGTTCCGCACTTTTCACGATACACCACCTCCTTTAGATGTTGTTTTAGAACATCTGTGAACATTGCACGTTGTTTTGCTAAAGAATTCGTCACGCCAAAACAATTATTAGTTTCATGAAAAAATGTAATACACTTTTGGATCACGCGATATAATGAATTATTTTGTTTCTTTGACTATGAATTTTATGAATTTTTGTCCATTTATTTCCAATTTGAAAGCCACATTTTTTGTTTTGAAAAGATGATTTTTTCATTTGAAACTACATTTTCATTTGAAAAGATTATTTTACCAATTAAAAAAGCTGTAAATATAAATAAACATTTCATACAGTAAAATATTATATAATTTGTATAATCTTTTGGGTCAAATTGATTATCAGTTAACAAACAATTAGGTAGCGAACATTGTCTAGGAAGGGACTAAGTTCGTTAACCAATAACTCGCTGTATTAATTTCTTATGTGAATTGTTTCTATTTTTAAAACTGATTCTTAGGGGGTCCAATTTTTCTAAATAACTTTTAGTTTTTATTTTATAAATTAATAAAGTGTCAGGTTTTAAATTGAATATTATAATGGATTATTATTCCATTCCCTAACAGCAATTTTTTTTATAGTATAAAATAATATATTTTTTTTTGTTAAAAATTTTCTGTCTATGATATTTTAAGGTGCAGAACTTTAAGATTTGCTATAGTAGAATTTTATCCTATATGCTTTTTTATTAGGTAAAAATATCAAGTGGAAATTTGCCTTGGGTAAAATAACCTGAATTAAAAAAAAAAAAAACAGACAAAAATGTTTCTTGATCTGCACATTGTGATAGGATATTAATACATGTTCTCCAATTCTGCAATTTAATTGCTTTAATATTTATTTCAAGTGAAATTGAAGAATCAACTATGCATTCACTGCAGAAAAAGAATAATTGATGATTGTTTATTGGAAATGACCATTTCAGCAACATGAAACTTGAATTTAAGCATTTTGTTACTATTAAATATTGCTTTGTAGAAATATAAAAACTGCTTCCCTTTCTAAAAAACTAACAGTAATTTAACTCATCTTTCATTGGTGGTGATGATCATATTATACATGACAGAAACCTTAAAAAAACTCTTAATCCTTTTTATTTGGTATTTCCCCCTCCCTCCCCCCCCTCAATAAAAATAAATTTCTGCTCTAATAAATTTCTTTTATTAATACTTTAAATATTGATTTTTTTCCCTTCCACTTTTAATATTTGAAGTTGCTTAATGTTTAAAATGCTGATCTGGAAAACATTACTTAAGGGTATCACTTTACTTAAGGGTACTGATTTAATTTTGAATTTTCAAGTTTTGTATTTTACGTTATCTTTGTTTATTGTTTAAAATTTAATAATTACTGCCAGTTAATAATTGGGATAGAAATAAAATATTAAGCCAAATAATATTCAAGAAATTAAATTATAAGAAAAAATTATTTAAAGATTTGAAGTTTTGAATAGCTTACAGCAAGTTGTTCAAAAGACTTCAAAAACAGTAAGCTCTGCAAGAAATTAAATTTCCTGAGGAAGGCTATTTTTTTAACAGAACTTTTTAATTATTCACCCCCCCCCCTCTGTCTCTCTCTCTCTCTCTTCAACAGGCTACTCATTCGGAGGAGCAGTTAGTGTCGCAGCTAAAATATCTGAAGGACCAATTTAACCTCCGAAAGACCAACTTGAATGACCACGTCAACCAGTTGGAGATGCTCAGAGAAGAGGTTTGGACTACTTGCATACATTTGTTGTGTTCTTGTTCCTTATGAATTACAAATAAAAATTCTTAATTGAAATTGATAAACTAAATAGCCCTATCTAAATCTAAATCCCATAATCCTTAAATGTTTCAGATCAATATCATAACAGAAAAGAAAACCGAGCTGGAACGGAGGATAGAGATATTGATGGAAGAGCGAGATAACATGACACAAGCCCTTGAAGACTCTGGAGATCGTATCATTATGCTAGAAAAACATAATAAAGAACGAGATTTCCAGGTAATTTCATTGGGACTGTGTAATAATATACATTTTTCTAAGTGGGCCTGTATTATCATTTAAAATTATAACTCCCTTCTAGAGAAGCTTGTATTGTTTTTCTGTAGCAATTCACTATAGGATAACTTAATAATATAAACAAATGTTTTATAAATACAAAATAATAAAATTTACTATCATGTGTCTATTATTAAAAGAATAAATAAGATTAGTGTTATGCATTAATTACATGAGTGGGGGAGGTAATTCTTAGCATGAAAACACATGGCACGTGGCAATGGAAGGGAAAAGCATGTAATAACCCTTAAGCTCAGTTTTTGAAATCAAAATAATAACGAATTCATTAAAACATCTCCAATTATCTAAACCTTAAATTCCAAAGGAAATTATGCATTGAATCTGATGAATGTAGAAGGAAAGAAAAATGAGACAAAAGCTTTGAATGAGGAATATGCCACAAAAATTTCTCCAAGATTTTATTTGCCGAGTTGTTTTGAAATCTTATTTTATTGAAGTAGGCACCAGTTTTGATATCTATGGAGTATCTCTTTCCAATATTGACTGAGCGGTTGCTTCTGTACATAAATTAATATCATCAATACTCTGTCATTGGGAGTAAACCAAATAGTTTGGTAAATCTGATAGAAATAACATTCAGGAGGACTCTTTGTAAATCTAGATGTCTTCTATTGCATGCACATTGATGACTTAGAAAATATTTTTCAAAGTGCAGGCTTTTAAAGATTTCACATATAGAGAGACTGGTGGCTTAAAGTCATTTGTTTTAATAATTATTGATGGTGGGCCTGATGAAAAATCAAAATATGAAAAGATAAAATTTGTAATATTAAGCACTTCTGGTGATAAAATTAGATTCTTTATTCATTGTGATTACAATACATTAGAAAATAAAAATGGCTTCATTAAGTTTTGATCTTGCAGGGATGATTCTATTTCATGATTTCTTGATTCCATCTTTATTCATAAGGTAAGACTACAAATGAATATGCCAGTAGAAACCTTACAAATGTCTGGCATTCTTTTGAAATTGATGACCATACAGTAGACATAAGTTATGTAGAGCTGCTATGGATGATTCTAGCAAAGTCAAGGTTATGGTAGATGAAGGGTACAGCAACCACTTTGCATGTCTTAATATCTACTACACAAAGTAAAGTATTTACATCAACAGAATGTTGCAGTGAGACCAGGAGCAGCTTGCAACATCTACTTCCAGTTGGATTTCCACCTGTGCCAAAGAAAATTCAGCAAATTAATCGAGTCTTAGCTGCAGTACCAGTTGACGATAGAATATATTTTGATTTGATCAGCTGACAGGTTGCATAAGATGAATCATTGCACAGTCATTCATTGATCTACAGGGTGATCCACAGGAAGCTGACGCATTTCAAAAATTAACAACAATTTTATTATTTGCAACATGATAATAAGAATCATCATAAACCATAGGTATTATTTCTAAGTTTCAATACATATTTAGTTTATGCAGTTTATTCCATTGTTACTTGTGGAATATCACATTTGCTAAATGGCACCCTCTGACGTTCACACACTCTGGTGCATGCACTACCACGTTATCTATAAAGCCTTGGTGTTACTGAGCACTGATGTGTCCAATTTCCTCTCGGATGTTTTTTCCTTCAAATCCTGCAACGTATGGATGTTTTCTTTCAATGCTAAGGCAGGAGCACATCACTGAAGCTGTGAACTCGATTACACAGGATAGGCTTCAAAGTCTGGTCAGAACTAGTGTTTGCTGAGCAATAAGAGAGATGCACATCAAGAGGGTGTGATACTAACCAATACCACTTGAGACTTTTGAGTTTATCCAGTGTAGCCACCAGTATGTAAGCTAAGTAATCTTCCAATAAATTTTTATTTTATAACTGCTTAAAATCAAAAAGGTGTGTGTTTTGGGATAATCCTCTATGGACACTGAAATGTAAAGCTTAGGCCAAGGCACTGCAGGTCACTGGGACAAAGCAAACTTCCTGTTTCAAACTGGAAGTTGAAAAGCATGTTTGTTTCAATGGGCAAGCATTTGCGAATAGTAGTTTAAAACTTAGGCAAATATAAAAAAGTGATGCTTTGTAAAATACATGGAACCATCTGTGTAGCATTCGTGTGCTCCATGAGAAGACCAACAAAATTAAGCCTCATTGTTCAGCCTGGATAAATGTTGTTGGGAGAAAGAACAGCTATCGGTTCACAGTTGGTTGCTCTCTCTGCACTTCATATCAGGTAAAGCGAGTTCTTGATTAGTTATTTAGCCGACTCATTGTTCGAGAGCACTGGGGATTGGCCAAGTTTTTTGAATCTTGGGATTCTCGAATCATAGGTTCGAATCTTGCCTGGGCATGGATGTTTGTATTTGTCTTGCATGAATGTAAACAGCCAATTCAGTACTTGAAAACTGCTGAAGGCTGAAATAAAGAAAGAAAAATAAGAAATATTTGTTATTTATAACTAAGCACTGCTTTTGCACACAGTTCATGGAGCACAGTAGGTTTTCAAGATGAAGATAATCTCCTCACAAGAAAATATCTGAACAGCTGTTAAACAGAAAGAGCAGTGTTTTCAAATGTTTCAAATAGACGACAGCGTGAGCGTTCGCAGTGTAAAAGTAAAACATTCTTTGTGGCCACTCTGAATATTGTCCCTGAAAAGGCACTTACACATTTTGTTTGGGGGATCACGATATTTGTTCCTTAGTAATTTGAAAATAGCTGCTATCCGTTATAAAAAATGAGCCAATTACTAGCACAAACTATGACATGTTAATGTGGGCAAATGACTAGGATGGAAGTAAGCTTTGTCTGAGTGTTGTTATTTCCCGTTGAAATGATTTATGGGATATATTTGTTATTTTCAAGGTGTCCATAAATAGCAAGCACATGTACACTTACCAGCCAATTTATTAGGAACCCTACCCCTAATTTGCCTGTTTCTGCCTGTAGAACTCTTGTGTATTGATTTCACAAGTGTCTGAAACAATGCAGCTCCCTCCCCAAACCAAGTAAATATATATACAAATACTTTATTAAAAGTAGAAATAAACTGCATACAAAGAAAATTTGGATGTATTGGTATTGGAAAAGATGGAGCTGGCATTTGGTGAACTTGTATTGTGTAATTTTCTCAAAAACGTATAGTCCTGTCTTCTCCCTAACATAAATCTTGGCTATAACTATGGTCCTTCCAAAAAATATTTACTTTCCAAACTCATATCAACTTATGAGGTTATTTAAATTTAAAAACTAAAATATAGAATAAGAAGACAAAAATATTTTTATTCAAATTTGACTTTTCAATGAATTTAATATTGTTTCAAAAGATTTAAAACAACATAAAACGTATAATAATATTTTATTACTATTTTTATTGAACACAAAATCAATAGGTTCGTAGTCAAGAACGAGATATTGAAGAACTTCGTCAGACTAATTCGCAACTTCAAGAAAAACTCGAAGTTCTTTCAAGACGGAGCAGCACCCCTGCATCACTGTGTAATACTTCCTTATTGAACGAGATTGAAATGTCAGAAGACGAAACTCGATCGCTTAATAACGGACAGGTATAAGAAATGTTTATGTTGACATATCATCAAAAAGAAAAATTTATATAAAACAAGGTTCAGTAATGAGCAGCTAGTTTGTTTGTTTTTTTTCCAATTTCTTCAGCTTGGTCGTGTACGAAATCCAAGCCAGATGAATAGTTCATTAGGATATCCTAATGAAATTGAGGATGATGACATTGAATGTGATGATTCAGAAATGTCTGTGCCAATCCCTCGATTAGAAGACGATGAATTGCAAAAGGTACATTATTTAAAATTTTTTTACCTTTTTTGGCCTCTTCTAAAGCTGTCACTGAAAGCTTTTTATTTTTATTTGAGATTCTGTTTGTTTGTTTTTAAATCAAAGAGATGTTAAAGATCTCATCATCTTAATCATACTTTTTTAGCTCTAATATATGCATTGGTTCATACTTGCTAACAAAATAATTCAGAGGTTTATATAAGGATGGTACACTTTGCTTTTAATATTTTGAATTCCTTAACTTGATTCTAATTTATCAAAATCTTTTAATTTTAAACAACTCTAGCAAATTTACATTATATGACTGGAAGATTACCTATATGTGATGTGATATTTTTATGGTGAATCTTAATCATACACTGCTTTGCAATGAAATTGCCCTACCAACAAGGAGTTATCTGACCTTATCCATATTTAGTGGGGGGGGGGGGGTTTACCTCCGACTAGTAAATGATTAGATGCATGCTCATGGGACATGACCATTTGGGTTGATATGGGGTGTCTGGGTGCCTGTATAGGCTCTTCAGTTGACACCTGTGATGCAGTAGGGAGGAAGCAACTGCCTTGTGAACGTACAGTACTGTAATCTGCACAACGGTCTCAATGCCGCGACGACGACAACGGCAACCGTTCACGTAATTAATGGACTTTGAACGAGGTCAGATTATTTGTCTCTCCGAGGCTGGATGTTCAACCAGACGGATTGCTGTCCATGTGTCGTGGGACGCACGGACGGTAGGCCGATGTTGGAGGCAATGGCGAGAGGAAGGCACACATGCCAGAAGACCAGACTCTTGGGGCCCAGAGAATCACGTCAGCTCGTACCGATAGGCGGATACTGCAAACAGCGCTAGCGGACAGAGCCATCACCCTGTGGCAACTGCGCGACAACATCACTATTCCCAGTACTGCTCCAGTGTCAATAGCGACAACAGCATGCCGGTTACATGCTACGACAATGTCTGCCAGGCGTCTATTGTTGTGTCTTCCTTTGACACCTGAGCACCGCTTGATATGACTGCAATGGTGTCGTGAACAAGTGGGCTGGCGAATGGAATGGCGCCCGGTGGTCTTCAGCGACGAATCCCGCTTTTGTTTGGACACCGACGACAGACGCAGTTGGGTGTGGCGCAGACCATTGGAATGCGCCAATGAACAATGCATTCGGTATCGTCATCGTGGACCAACACCAGGGATGATGGTCTAGGGTGCCATCGGCTATGATACCAGAACGTCTTTAGTCACCATCCAAGGCACCCTGACAGCAGCACGGTACGTCACAGAGATTCTGCAGCCCGTATTACTGCCCTTTCTGCACACCATACCCGGCACAGTCTTTCAGCAGGATAATGCCTGATCGCACACGGCAAACATGAGCAGGGCATGTCTGCATGATGTCAACTGCCTGCAATGGCCTGTGAGGTCCCCAGACCTATTGCCAATTGAGCACGTGTAGGACATGGTGGGACGTCGTTTATGATCACCCCGCAATCTCCATGAACTGACACAGCAGGTTCACCGGGCCTGGGTAGACGTACCCCAAGATGACATTCCCCACCTGTATGATCACCTACACTTGCGGCTGGAACAATGCATCGCCATTAGAGGTGGTGCCACAATTTACTGATGCTGCTTTCCATTGGGACACCCTGTACAAATGAGTGCACGTCTTGGCTCCATAACGAATAAAGGTGTGTTCATATGTATCTCTTGCTGTATACCTACTTTTGGCTCATTCGGATAACTCCTTGTGGGTGGGGCAATTTCATTGCCAAGCAGTGTATGACATCATTATAAAAAAAACCTACATTTTTTTAATATTCATATAGTTTGTTAAATATATCAGTTGTTGATTTACAAGGGGAAGTCTGTAAGTAAGTTGTAAATGGATATAGAAATGAAACATATACGATTTGAAAACTACTTTTATTTTTTCGCATAATCTCCCGGTACATTGAGATACTTGTGCCATCGTTTCACAAGCCCCTCAAAACCAGTAAGATAAAATTCTTTGGGCTGCTGTCTGAACAAGGTGGTGACTTTCCTTAGTACAGCTTCATCGTAGGGAATGTGTTCACCTAAAAGATGATGTATAAGAGGGCCAAAGAAATAAAAGTCAGGGCTTGATGGAGGATGCTCGAGGACTTTCCACTTGAACTTTCTCAGCATTGCAGTTGTCTTCTTGGCAATAAGAGGATGTTCACATTCTTCTGGGGCATGCTGCTTATCATATAGCTCTGACATTGCTCCTCATGACTTCCATTTGTTCGGTCCTCGTAAACATCATCTTTCGGCAGACGAAAAGCGGTACAAAGAGAAGTCGCCACTTTGTTCAGACGGCACCCCAAAGAATTTTATTTTACTGGTTTTGAGAAACTTGTGAAATGATGAGACAAGTTTCCCAATTTACAGGCACTTGATGAGACAAGTTTCCCAATGATGAGACAAGTTTCCTAATTTACAGGAGATTATGTGGAGAAATTAAAGTAGTTTTCAAATCGTAATTGTTTAATTTCTATATCCATTTGTAACTTACTTATTGACTTTCCCTCGTATATAACTTTCATTAAGTAGTAATTGTGCCTAAATTATTATTTCCATTCATTTGATTCTTATTTTCCATTTTTTTAAAGTACCATTCATATCAATAAATGTCTTTTTAGGGTAGTTCCTTAAAGTTTCAGGATGGTCGCCGCTTTTGAAATGAGTGCTCGCAGGTTGGGTTCTATTTTCACAAAGAGGGGTCGGAGTCTAATATAATGTACTTAAACCTGTAATTCATTTTAATTCCTTGAGTCACATTTAAGTGCCTTGTTCCATAATTGCTTTGTCCAAATGTGAATAGGAAGGGAATAATAGAAATTATATTTACGTCACCAAGTTATTTCAGATTTCTGAATCATATTCAATAAAGCAATTCCATTTTGCACTCTTCATTTTGTCTTTATTCAGATTCCCTTCACCTCACTCCCCTTCTCCTTCATGGACTTCGTCACCACTGCTCTGTGGGCCGCCTATCAGCACGTCTCTGCTTCTGAAGACGAGCTGGCTCGCACGAGCATTGCTGTGCCCAGGACTACTCTAGGGCACATCTGATAAGTCCATTAATTCCCAAATTTCATGTCATATAGACAGAACTTGTTCCCAACTTATTGCTTCCATGTGTGCATAATTTTGGAATAGCTCAATTCATGATTACTCAATCAGGACCTATATCAATTAGGTATATCATCAGAACTCAGCACCTATATTTATGATTAGAATTCTAAAATTATTCCAGTCTTCTTATTTCTTTTAATATCCTGGCTCATCTCCTGCATTAGGGTCATTATTTGTTGTGTAATTAGGTGTTATAGTTATTGTGAAAGTTGGAAATTTGACAAATGCCAGTAATCGACAGCAATTACTGATTTTCACTGCTTTGTACCGGTGAATGTTGGAAATTCAGTATCTTTTATCAGCTTTCAGCTGCGGGTATGATAATCAAAATATCCAGTATCACGAATACTAGTACTATTGAATGTATATCTGTGTATGTGGAAAATAAAGAAAGCATAGACCACTTGTCGTAATGGACTTTTTACGTACCTTTAGGCCTGTCTTTTGGCCAATCCACTCATCCACTCAAGCACGATAAGCATCAAACCAATCAGAAAACATGAATGGGGATTCTGTTCTCATACTCCTGCAGTACTATCCCCTACCCTATGCATTTACGTGTCTTTGATGTTATATACTTGATAAACTAGTCACGTCTCTTCTTTAGAGGGCTGAACTAAAGGTATACCCTCTAGTTGTTGTATGCAAGATTATTACCCAGTTAACATGCTTAATACTGAGTATAATTGATAACATTTGTAATTTATAAATAGATGCACTGTCCATGTTTCCTTTATCTCATTTCATCTAGTAAATCTAGAGGAAATTAATGATTTCCAGAATTCTCTGGTGAAATTAGAATGAACTTATGCTCATTTTCAGAATCAAAAAGTAGCGAATTATTCAGCCTATTACCAAGAATCGTTACATTTCCCACTTTCTTATTGATGTCCTTATATTGATAAAAAATTTTAAATGCACTGTGCACAGTTAAAGATCTGAATTGTTTGAATTTAATCAACCATTTTTGATTCTACTCGATCAGTCAGGAGACCTATCTTGGAGGCTGGTTGCAGTGATTGTACGAGGGCATATTGAAAAGTAATGCCTCCATGGCTGTAACTTTTTTATTTGTTAACCGATTTTCAAAATTCTTTTTGTATTTTATACTCACATTTGTCCTCTATGTAATGCATTATTCACTTTCCACGCATTGCGCCAATGCGTGACTAGTTGGGTGAACCCGTCTGAGAGGAATTCCGGAGTTGTTGTCGACACCAGGATTGAATGGCAGCGTTTACCTCGCCGTCAGAACCAACTCAAGTTCCTTAAGGGCCTCTTTCTTCTTTGGGAAGCGGTGAAAGTGGTAAGGTGCAAAGTCTTTCATCTTTGAACTGTAGGCGCTGCAACGCCTCTGGTGTGTGGCGACTCGTGTGTGGGCAGACGTTATCGTACTCCAAAAGAGGGTCCAAAGCTGCCATTCAATCCTGGTGTCGACATCAACTCCGGAATTCCAATTGGTTTGTTTCGTTGGACTTTTTTTATGAAAAAGAGTGTAGAAAGGTATCTCTAATTCAATTGCTGCTCAGTGTATACAGTATTACAGTGTGCAGTTAATTAAATGCTAAATAGTTCTTTTATTTGAGGTGTGTCTATTGAATAATGAGGCTGTGATCCCACCTCATAAACCAAGCAATGCTAATCAGTTATAAGTCCATGCATGATCTTGAATGTGTCTGAATATGCATGCCTAGTAGCAACACTATGAACTTCAGTTGATTAGATTCGGGAGTTTGTTGAGATTAGTTTTTTTTTTCTTGGTGAGGTGGAATAATGCTAATTTTAAAAGTTTAACAACGAGTCAATTTGAAATTTTTAATAAAATTGAACAAAACTCCAGCATAATGTTTTCAAATGCTTGCTATGGCTTATGAGAATGACTGCCTGTCTTGTGCTCATGTGTTTCAGTGGCACAAAAGATTCAGCGAGAGACGTGAATATGTCGAAGATGATGACAACCTTGCACTTCAAGAATGAAGAAAATGTAGAAAAAATCAGTCAGATTGTTTGAAAAAATCACAGGCTCAGTGTTCGAATGATAGCTGAATTTATGAACATTGACAAAGACGCTGCATGAAAATTAAACTGAGAGAAAGGGTCAGAAAAAAATGGCCTCTACTATGGAGAAATGGTTTCATTCTTCACCAGGATAACGCGCCAGCTGACACCGCACTTTCTGTGAAACAATTTCGACTGAGAAGCATATTACTACACTTGAACATCCTCCATATTTGCCAGATTAGCTCCATGCAATTTTTTTTCTGTTTCCAAAATTTAAATCTGCTTAAAGGAAGACGTTTTGAGTGTGTTGATATGTTAAGACGAAAATGACACGATTGTTGAAACAGCTGACAGAAAATGATCTGCTCCATGCCTTAGAGCAGTGGAAAACTAGAGTGCAGTGATGTATTAGTTCAAATGGGAAGTATATTGAAGAAGACAAGCATTAAAATTGTAAAATACTCATAACTAAAGATACGTTTTTTTAATCAGTCACATGTGTAAATTTCAATGCTAATTATTTCATTACTTCATTACCATCAGTTGAATTAAATAAGCTAATTAAATAAAATAGAAACATTGCAATATGCATGAAAATGAACAAGTAGCTAAAGTACGTGTATTATAATTTCTCCTGAAGTACAAAACCTAGGAAGCTGAAATTTTTGATGATCCACACATGCACAGACAGTGGTTTTCTAAAAAAAACATAGCTTTATCAGATGAAATAGCAATTCTTGTTTTGGGCAAAGTTAATAGGTATAATGTGAGAATATCGGGTTTCGAAAACCCTCATATTGTATGTAAACACATTCGAGATAGTCCAACAGTTTTTGTGGTGTGCATTCTTACATGATGGGGTTATTGGACCGTTTTTCTTTTGTGAGACTACGGTTAATGGAAATAGCTATCTGGATATGCTTCAGAATTTTGCTGTATCTCAACTTCAAAGCCGACAGCCACATGGTTTGTTTCAGCAAGATGGTCCACCTTCACATTGGGGGTTACAATGCGAGCATACATAAATCAACAGTATCTCATGAGATGGATTGGGCATGACAAACCACTTCTTTGGCCACCAAGTTCTGCGGACATTATGCCGATTGATTCTTTTGTATGGGTCTCAACACCTATGCAGAGCATTGAGGACTTGAAAGAATGCTGCAATTGCGATGGTAGACGAAAGCATGCTAGAGAAAACATGGATGGAAATACCATGCAGGCTACTTATTGTAATGCAGTATTGCTTCTGTGCGATATGTATTCAGAATGTACACAAATAATAGAATGTACACATAGAATGATAAGTACAGTGCTCCCTCTGCATAATGGCAAATCCATATAATAAAATGAATGATTCTGCAGTTTTTCTTTTCCAGAAAATAACTTAGTTATATGGAGTTGCTGTTATAAATTTGTCTAATATACAGGGTGTTTCATAATTGGTGTCCCGTCTTTAGGTCCAAATAACAACTCAAGGGGAACAGATTGGGGGAAAATGAATATTGATTATTTGGTTTTAATGTCCGCTAATCTATCTATATATATAAAAATCAATTGTTGTTCGTTAGTCTTGCTTAAACTCAAAAACGGCTTGACCGATTTGAATAATTTTTTTTTTTTTGTTTCCTGTAATACAGGGGTGGTTTAAAAACAATAAGAATAGGGGAAACCAACCCCTAAGGGGAGGAAAGGGGGACTGAAAATTTGTTAACACATTAACTGGTGTTGCACTACAAACGTAACACATTTACTGGTGTGACACTACATAATTAACCATATTAACTTCTTTTAGGGAGGGAGGTAACGAAACCATCAGAAAGTTTGATGAACACACAATAAGAAATAAAGAAATTAAACTGGAGCAACCACCAGTAAAGGTTACTTGGTTTCTTTAAGACACTTAGTGACAGCATGGCTGTTCACGTGTCTGCGATAGCCCAATAAGTAGAGGTGTCGACCATGACAGTTGCGGTTCCTGGTTCGAATCCAAGTCGCAGAATTTTTCCATCCATTTTTCTAATTAATATCATTTACCTCATGCTTGGAGTTTGCTCCAGTTTAATTTCTTTATTTCGTAAGAGTTTACCAATTGTTGGAATTGCATAGTACACAGACACAAACGATCATGTACATCCATCGCCATCCAAGAAGAGAATTTTGGTATTGTTGAATTTTTAGATAAACAAATGAATTTTTAAAGGTCAGGTCACATAAAATAGAAGAACTACAGCCATAGCCAGGGCTGAAAAAACGTCAGATCAAACTATTGTTTCATTTTCATTCTATTTCCTCCCACTTTCGTAGCCATACACATTATTCCATGCATTGTTTCTTCGGCACTATGGTAAACTTGCTCAGCTATACACAACATTCCAAAACAAACCGGGGAGGACTGTTAGAGGGCCATCCATTAGGAACATTTTAATAGATTTTTTTTCGGTTTTTCTATATGAATTTTTACTGTTTTAATGTGTTCATTTTTACTGTATATTCCCATTCAGATATTGCAAAAAAGAGCCTGAGCAACGCCGGGTATATCAGCTAGTTCAGAATAAAAACATTTCGCGTCCCTTGGGGTGAAGGGGTAAATTTTGTAGGGGTAGGGGTTAGACCCCATGTGTTATTTAGAAAGTTGTAGAGTATCATGTAAAATGTGGGTTTAGCAAAAAAACCGGTGAAAAAATTTCATCCCCTGCCCTTTATCGAGTGGGTAAAGTGAAAGGTAAGGCTAGCTAATGTAGACAAAAACAGAAAAACATTTCCCATTTCCCATGTACAGTTTTCAAATTTCATAATGTTTTTCCTAGGGGGAAAAGTCCGGTCGAGTTTATTAGCTTTTCAGGGTAACGACTCATGCATTCTCATTAATTTTCCAAATGTAGGCCCTACTGTTTTCTAATAAGTATGGTTTTTGTCCACATCGGCTAGCCATGCCTTTCACTTTACCCACTCGATAAAGGGGGCAGGGCATGAGATTTTTTCACCAGGTTTTTTGCTAAACTCACATTTTACATGATGCTCTACAATTTTCTAAATAACATATGTAGGCCCTACCCCTACAAAATTAAAATTTTCAAAATTTACCCCTTCGCCCCCAGTTGCACGAAATGTGTTTATTCTGAATTAGGGGACATTAAAACCAAATAATCAATATTCATTTTCCCCCCCCACCTGTTCCCCTTGAGCCGTTATTTGGACCTAAAGACGGGACATCAATTATGAAACACCCTGTAGAGTGCTGTATGCAGAGGGAGCACTGTATTTTAATTTAATTTAATGTGTAATCACAAGAGATGTACAGATAATAAACACATTATTTTATGCAATATGCAAATACACACTAGTACAGCATTACAGTAGATTAATCTGAAAAAAAACTGTAATTGCACTTTGCTTTGTTTGCAGAATTTGCCTTTTCAAAAATTAGGTAATTTTCTCATTGGCTGTTAGCTAACCAGAGCTAAGCTTTCAACCTATGATTGTTTTAATGAGGGAAACGTTAGGAAACGTTAAATTAGAACTTTAATCTGAAATGTATGTTAATTTGAGGAACGTTAAACTGAAACTTTTTAACACTAAAAGAACAGGATTTCCGCCAGGAAATATAAATTTAACATTATTTTGAAATGTACATTAAAGTTAGGTACATTGTAGTGGAATTTTTCAGTATTCTCTATGAAATTAGATTATGGAACATCTTGGTTGGGCACCCTTAAAACAATTATCCATATATTTTAGCAAATTTCATGTTATAATTTATAAAGATACACCATTCAAAATTTTTTTTTAGATTATTAATAAACTTATATTTGTAGTCATAAAATTCTTGTTCCCCTTCCCTTCCATTAGCTTAAAGAAGAAATATTCAATGTCTATCAGCATATTCGTCTTATGTGTGAACAGCTTCGACAACGTCGGAATTCAATCTCATCGAGTTCTTCATCATCGGAAGAGTTGATGCCTTGTCAAATTAAGTTAGGGATGTTAAGCGACGTCTTAAAAGAACTTCGTGGTTTATTGCATGATATTTTGCGAAAAGAAGCTAAAGGGGTAAGCATAAACCAATTAAATATGATAACTTAATACTCTATTTTCTTTTTCTTTTTTTATTTGAAATAGGGAAAATGTATTTTCTTTTATATTCTTATTAGGCATGTATAGCATGTGGTCAGGGACTTTCAGATAGAGAAGAATATGAAAAGGAAATTTCCTCAGCTCGGGAAGATGTTGATAAATTGAATCGTACTATAGAAGGAAAAAATGATGAACTTCGGAAAAAAGCAGAGGAAGTTTTGGATCTGACAAGCAAAGTACATTTGACCAAATTACTAAGTTACTCTTAGGATAAAACTTCTTTTATTTTTCACATTCTGAGCTTTAAATGTATCTTTTCAATTTTAACTGTTCTTACCAAATGAAGTTAAGTGTTCAACAAGCAGAACTTCAGGCCTTACAAGAAGAATGCTGCATGCTTAAAGGAGATCTACAAGACTCTCACCTTTCCCGTGATGAAATTATCCAGAAAGCTTGGGATGTTCGAGATCAAGCAATATCAAGGTATCAGGAATTTATCTAAGTGCTTCAAAATAAAGTATAAAAATTACTGAGGCTGCTGTATAAATTGGTGACCTTTAAAAGGGTGGGTTATTTTTTTTTTTGCAATTAATGCAAAATTAATTTTCCTCAGAATAAAAATTAATTGTAATACTTTCTTGTTTGATAACGTTGCTTGAGCATGTGTTGAACAAAGTACATTTAAAACGAAAAATATGAACAATAAATAAAGGACCTGTGCAGTCAGACTATGGTAGTTGCTGATTGGCTGATGAACTTAACCATCATCATGACTACATGCTCTCATTCAGTGAAAAATGGTTGACTATTGAGCTTACTTGAAAATTTGGCTGCACACATAGAAATTGCTGCAGTTGTAATACAACTAGGCCCCTAACTTAAGTGGCTACTTTCTGATTGTTTAATTTTTACTTTTGGTAGGTAAATGGGCAACCAATAGCCTTGAAACATCTAGGCCCACAAATATCTTAATACAGTTGAAGCCATATAATAGGACCACCGGATAATAGGACCAGTCGCCTATTAGTACCAATACTCCAGGTCCCAATCCCGATCTATTGTGTATTGTTAGCTCGGATAATAGGACCAATCGGTTATTAGGACCATCCCGAAGTGGTCCTATCATCCGGCTTCGACTGTATTGCCCTGTTTGAAAGAGAGAATATTTCTAGTAATTCCTTACTCTATTTAAGTGCTTGATGATGGCTTCTAGATTTATATTTTGCTATTAATTCACATTTATCACGGATATGTTTTGTCTATATATAAAAATGAATGTTTCTTTGTCTGTCCCATATGCATTCCTATACCATTCATCCGATTGCAATGAAACTTTGCACACTTGATCTTCAAACTAAGAAGAAGGTCAGTGTCTACCTGAGATTTCGAAAAAATAATACTTATCGATAAAAATGAATGTTTCTTTGAATGTATGTCACTGTATGTTGGTGGCATGACCTAAAGGTTCCTGGTTTGAATCCAGGCTGTGGAATTTTCTTTCCTATTCTTCATCATTAATTTGAACAGCTGAGGTATGGCATAGGATAAAACCCTCACAGAACATTCATGAGTTATTCTTTAATGAATGTTTCTTTGTTTGTTCCATGAGTTCCGATACATTCATCCGATTGCAATGAAACGTCTACCTGAGATTTCGAAAACATAATAATTATCGATAATCGATATTCAGATGGCAGTGTATAGTAATAGGAGGCATCTCATCAACAATACGCATGAACCAACAATATACAGGGTGTATCTGAAACCCAGTCACAGACTTTTAGAGGAGGTAGTATGGGTGATTCTAAGCAAAAAAGTTCATATGAACGTGGGTTCGAATTTGAAGGATAACCGAGTTATGAACAGAAATAAAAATGCCGCCGCTAAGACCAACAAGTTAATAACTCTGGTTCTATAACACCTTGGATAATGAAGTTTGGAGGAATAATAGGGTACATAGAATTGTGTATACATGTACTATTAAAATTTGATCGAATTCCAAAGAGTAGTTTCCGAGTCACGTAGTCAACATCATAACATGTGGTATTTAGTACTGTATATATACAGGGTGATTCAAATCGTGTGTAAAACAATTTAAGGGGGTATTATAGAGGTCAAGGTAAACACAAAAACTCCTATGAACATGGGTTCGAATTTGAACGATAACTGAGATATGAACAGAAATAAAAATGCTGCCACCAAGATCAACAAGTTAATAACTCGGGTTCTGTAAAGCCTAAATTAATGAAATTTGAAGGAATAACAGGGTACATAAAACTGTGTATACTGTTAAAATTCGATCGAATTCCAATAAGAAGTTTCTGAGTTACTCATTCAACATCATAACACGTGTTCACTTGTGAGTACTAACCAGCACTTGTTACAATTTTGACTGCAACAAATTTGACCAACAATGCAAGGCAAAGCTTGTGCCAGCAGTTGGATGTTCATTTTTTTGTTACATTAACAAGTACTGATGAAATTAAATAATATGAAGTATGTCGCGAGCGAAATAGGAGAACTAAAGTCGCAGCCGGGGGTGAAGAAATGTCGGATCAAACTATGGTTTCATTTTCATTCTATTGTCTTCTACTTTCAAAGCTATATACATTATTCTCCACCTTTTTTCTCCGGGACTGTGTCAAACTCACTCAGCTATACACAACAGTCCAACACGAGCGAAGTGGAGTAGAACTGCTAACGGACTTGTTGGAGAGGCCATCCATTGGGAGCATTTTAAAAGAATTCTTTTCGAATCTTCAATATGAATTTTTACTATTTTAATTCTAAGCTTTTTTCATGTGTTCATTTTTTCTGTAAGTTCACATTCAGATATTGCAAAATTTCATCAAAAAAGATCCCGAGCAACACTAAGTTAATCAGCTAGTTACTGATAATAATTGAACATGCTGTATTATATAGATATTTGTTCTAATTTCAGGAAAAATAACTTGGAGGTAGAACTTGCAAAGACAAGAATAGAGATAATGAATACAAACAGCCAATTAATTGAAGCAATTCAACAAAAATTAGAACTTTCACAACAACTTGAACAGTGGCAGGTAATGAAAACTTTTTTTTTTTAATCTGATATTTTTTTTTTCTTCTTTTTTTTTAATTTATAAGTATCGTCATAGTCACTATCATAAGTGCATCCTCTTCAAACCAGTAGTGTTTTTGTGTCATTGCACGTTTTCACAGCAATGAAGTAGCTTCCTTCTCATTTAATTGGACTTGAACCAGTAATGAATTTATATATCCTAAACCTCAATTGAATCATTTATTGTAGAAAGAATATGTCATTTTTTTTGAAAATTATTTATGACTGTTTCTTGTTGTAAGTCTCTAGGAGCATTTAGTACTGAAAGGGCTCATTTCTGAGTCAACTGTATGCCCAACTTATAAGTGTTTGAAAAATTTGTTGTTAGTTGTTGCAAGATTTACTTTCTGATAAGTATTTTTTCTTACCTGTGTAAAATTTAAAAAGAGGACATGTGCCCTTTGAACGATAAACAATTCAGTTTATACACTGGTGTCCATAGATTAAGGGATTTGCAGAATGAAACCCCTTCACATGTCCGATCAGCACCAAAATATAGGTGCTGTAAACACCATTCCATCTTTAACCAAATACACTGGTGATGTAACACACTTGCCTCACTGACCTTGCAACATAGGATATAGTGCATTTGCAATAAAGAACATGTTTTTTAAGTTTCATTGGCAATTGAGCATTGGATAATTGCTGCTAATGGCTTATCATGTCCATTTAGAGAGTGAAATGATGAGAACGAATTTGGACGACTGGAAGCAGGCCAGTCCCAGGTTGCAGTGTCCCGGGTGGTGAACGTACAAACTAGCTTCATTTCAAGATTGTGGACACGGTTCCAACAAGATGGAAACTCCCACAGACACTTTGGTCAGGGTCATCCAAGGGTCTCCACACCCAGACAAGACCACTACCTTGCTCTTTCTGCCTGTAGGAACAGGCAGAACACAGGCAGGGGCATTGTCAGAGAACTGTCAGCTGCCACTGGAGTTAATGTTTCCAGGCAAACGGTATAGAGGAGACTCCACGTAGTTGGCCTATATGGTCGACGACCGATGAGCTCGTCCCATTTATCCAGGGACACCATTCAGAATGGTTGGCTTCGTGCACCAAACATGCAACTTGGACACGAAGCCAATGGAGTCAGATCATGTTCTCGGATGAGCCTGCCTGGACTCTGATTCTTGACATTTTCACATTTGGAGAGAATGTGGGACAGGTGTAACCCCACTAACATCACTGAACACATCCGTTACGACGATGTTGGTGTAATGGTGTGGGTGGGGATCATGTAGGGTTCCCTTACACCGCTACAATCTTCAACAGAGGAGCCATAACTGTCATGTGTACTGGGATAGGTCCTGTGATAACATGTTCGTCTCTTCAGGGTATGGTAAGTCCAGATTTTCTCTACATGGGTGATAATGCCCATCCGCATCAGGCTGGCATAGTGAATGACTACCTGGAACAGAAGGAGATTTGGCACATAGATTGGCCAGCAGACCTAAACCCTATTGAGTACTCATGGGACACTCTTGGAAGATGTGTTGCAGACAAGTAGCACCTTCACGAACACTGCAGGACCCGCAAATGTCATTGGCCCAGAAATTGTACACCATCCCCAACCATTGTTGGTTACCCTGGTTTTGAGCATGCCAGCACGTTGTGCTGCATGGGTTTCTGTGCGGAGGGGAGGTGGGGGGACTACACAGCATACTAAAAGTCGCTTAAACTTGTAAGAGTTTTTGTGTTAGGAGTGTCCATGCACTTTTTATGTTATTCCGTCTGCAGCGGTTCTGTCCCCTTTGTGTTTAATGATTGAATGGTGTTCACATGATCTAGAGAACAGCCTTGCCAAGTTTGGTGCTGATTGCATGTGCGGAAGGGTTCCATTCTGCAAATCCCATAATTAATTTTCACAAAGGTGAAGTATTCAGGAATATGATCAATAATTTTGCACATATTTTTTTCAGTTGGGTGCATTGAAGAAATAGTGATATTGAAAAAAACATTGTACACTAGTATGAAATTGCCAAGTACCGATAGTCAAAAGGACAAGAGAAAGTTAATGCTTGCTTCATAATCACCATGTGGCATGTAATAGTGTGAGGAACACATTTTGTTTTGAAATTGGGTAGCAACCAGTTGCTTTTGCTGTTTCTGCTGTCTTTTCATTTTAATGTTTATGTGGCCTTTAAGTCATACTTTATTATGAAAGGTTCCTATGATAAAATATTAGTCGCTAATGTCTTTTTCCTTATTTAAGCAGGAAAGATTTAATCTCATTAAACTAAACAGAAAATAAAATGCCTATAAAAGGACATCACTATAATTTTAAATTTCATATATCATTATTAGAAATAAAACAAATACCTCTATAATATTTGCTTAAGGAGATTACCAAGAATAGTAAAATGATTTTTGATATGATCAAATGCAAGAACTTTGATGATTGCTTTCTTCACAGAGAATAAAGGTGAAGTCCCACACAATTACATATTCTTATGGCCATGAGAAATGACTGAATTTGCAATTAGAGCTTGTTTTCACTACCCATTTTAAAGCCCTTTATTTATTGGCAGAAATTGTGAGCTTTCCTCAAGCTGACCGTTATGAGTGGATATGTAGACCCCCCCCCCCATTAACAAAATATATCAAAATCATCTAAATGCATAATATCTTCTATGTTTTCTTTTGTAAATAGCATGTGCGTTTTATCCATTTCTATTTACTTAGCCAATTTAGAAATAATTCAGGGATGAGTGAGAGGGAGGAGGGCAGAGAGTGGTCCACCCTGGGCAGCACTCTTCAAGAGGTGACATTGTTGGCCTATTGCATTGAAAAACATTGTATATCTATCGAGACAGTAGACTGTCCATTTTATAGTGAAAGACAGTCCATTTCATAGTTTTATTTTAGTAAGTTTGATGTTTATTATTTTGTGACTTTGAGGGAATGTGAGTGGCAAATTGAAGGACTGCCTCAGGAGACCTAACCTCTACCTATTTGTCTCACCGACATTAGCCATTTTCTATCAAAGAGTTTACACTCGCTCCCAAAAGTCATGGCACATCTGCCTAATAACGTGTTGGGCCCCCTCTGGCCTGGATAGTGACGACCCGTCGTGGAAGAGAGTCTGCCAGTCCCCGGAACACATCCACAAGCACTGCAAGCCATACCGCCCCCACTGCACTCCATAACAATGCTGCATTTGACAGTTGTGTTGGTGACGACCCGACAGATCATTCGATGACGTCCCACAAATGTTCAATGGGATTGCAATCTGGGGAACATGGAGGCCAAATCATTGTCATGAAGTCGGTAGCATGTTCCTCCAGCCACTGCCGTGTCACAAGGGCCGCGTGTGGAGGTGCATTGTCTTGCTGGAAGATCCCATCGCCCGCGAGGTAAAAACAGTTCATGAAGGAGTGCAGGTGGTCCCCAAGCAGATCGACGTAGGAAATAGCATGCAGAGTGGATGTCAGATGCACTAATGGATCCATTGCATACCACGAGAAAACACCCCAGACCTGTATGGAGCCTCCACCTGCCTGAGTGGTCCCCACCTGACAAATGCGGTCCATGGCTTCGTATGGCCTGTGCCAGACACGGATACGACCATTGGCTCGATACAGCTGAAACCGTGACTTGTTGGACCAGCCAACCCTTTGCCGGTCCTCAGCGATCCAATGTTGATGTTGGTTGGCCCAGGCTAGGCGTTGCCGACGATGTGCAGCTGTCAAGAGTGGCGCCTGTCGTGGCCTCTTGCTCTCAGAGCCTGCAGCTGCCAAGATTCACCGAATTGTCATTATGGACACAGTTGTGGGACATCCCTGGTTGTACCACATGATGATTTGGCCCGCTGTCGCCCTTCGGTCAGCAGTTGCAAGCCAGGTGACCCAGCGAACACCTCTGGCATTAATGAGGCATGGGCGGCCTGTCCGCTATCTGACATGGGTTTGTAACCCCTTGTTGGGTGTACTCTCGATAGACCCTTGCAACGCTTGTGTGGGAAAATTGCAGGGTGTTGGCTACATCTGATATTGAGGCACCCATCCATCTGGCACCAACAATCATCCTCCGTCCGTTCTAATGTGGATAGCTCTCGGCATGCTGCCATTTCTGCAGCTAGTTTTGCTTACAATGATTGTGTGATTTAAAGGAGTCCTGTGCACCTGCATTCCGAGAATGGAAGCAGTGAGATCTGTCTCATTACGGACAGGGAACCTGAATGGAGGGGTGTACCATGACTTTTGATGAGTGAGTGTATATTATATTTTTCAACAGAATTGATTCAAGATACTTTTTGCTTTAGTTTGCATGTATCTTTTTTGATAATAGCTTCTGAAGAATTATTTTTTCCTCATTGGTAAATTAGTGGTTTTATAGAATTGATTGTATTGTAATCCAAAACACAAATTTTCTTATAACGTCATGCTGGACCTTACAAGGTCCTTTGATCTCTTTTCAAACTCTCAAGTCAACAATGAATTGCTCCCTCATGATTTGTATCCATATGATTCATGTACCCAATGTTATCAATCATTGCATTATGCAATGATAGACCATATTAGCCTAAATGTTTATATAAACGTATTTTTTCCCAGAGAGATACTATTAAAGAAATGCATGTAATATCAATTTTAGATTAAAAAAAATATTTTTAATGAATTTTATTTTCTGCAGAATATTTGAAATTTTTAATGAAAAACATTACCTTAAATAAGTTAACAATTTAAAGAAACAGTGATTTTAATTGCTATTAATTGTACATGGACATTTAAAATTTAAAATATAATTATGAAGCTACCAGCTCTTTTCTCAGTAATATTACTGTGATAAATTATGAAATTCTTTGAAATAGTAATTGATCATTCTATTTATTGGATTTAGATTATGTAATTCTGTTGTTTAATTTTTTACAGGTTGATATGGAAACACTACTTGGTCATCGAATGAAAAAGAAACTCAGTCAAAGCAATTTGGAAGAAGCTGCTGCTGAGAGTGATAACAGTAGCAGTGCCTCCATGCGAAGCAAGCTATTGAATTTGTGGCGACGATAAATATTGTGAAAGTAACAACGATTTTTTTTTAAAGTAATAATTATGAAAAATAAAGAACAAAACCAAAAAGACAGTGAATCTTCCCAATAAAATAGTGAATTAATATCGCAGTTGGAAATTGAAAGTGAAAGACACTAAATTGTCAACGATATTAAAAAAAAAAAATAATTATACAAAAAACATGATTTGGCAAAGCAGAGGAACTTGAGTTTGCAGTCAGTTTTGTGCATAAACGGAAAATGAATGATGACATATGAAAAGTTTGAACCACTGACTTTCGTGCCACTTGATCATTACCGGTACTTATTTAAAAACGTATTTAAAAAAAAACAAACAAAAACTTTTATTCATGCATTTGGGTTCTTGTGAAGGATAAAACTTCAAATATACTTTGTGCAAAAATACTTTTTTATTTTTGTTAACAGCATTCAAGACAGTTATTTATCTTTTTAAAGGTAATCTTATTTATCTTTATTTTTATGCATGAGAAAAAAAAAATAAAGTAAATGTAAATGAGAGCTATTTTATTTTGAACTGGACTTTCTTTGATTAACTTTTAAATAGTTCTTTGCTATTATTATTTTATAAATAATAAAATATAATTCAGTTTTTCAAGTCAAACAATGTTTATTACCACAAGTTAGTCTTCTGTTGAATTTATACAATACTATGATTTTGCATTTATCATTCCACATTTCTTTTTCATTTGTTCCAATAAGATATCATCAAATCTTCCATTCACTCCTCTTTCCTCACTCCACTCCACACAATAAATAAAAAGAGAAAAAAAAAACAACAGAAAAAATAAGTTGAAATTAAATAAATTGAATAAATATTATTTTTATTTTAAATGATGAAAAAATATTTTTATTTCTTGAAAAACAAGTGTTTTCTGACAATGGCATTGGAAAAATAAAATTAGACTCCAAATATTAGAATCAACTTGAAACTAATGGAATCTGATTAACGAGATTCCATCAAATGACTTCTTTATAAAATATTTAATTTTTAAACTGTGATAATATATATCTTGACGACAATGCCTTTCCGTCCATGATGCACGAAGAAAAAATTATACCAATGGAATTGAAAGCGAAAAATGATGAGAACAGTGAAGGAAAATAACAAATGATAAGCTAAATGAATGAAAACAATAAAATAAAAAGAAAAATCATGGCTTTTTTTTAATTCAATGTAAAAAAGTCTAGTGTAGATATAGAAACAAAAATGACTAAGTGTAAATATTTATTATGTTTAAAGTAATTGTCTCGTTGATCATTTGGCAAGTTTTTGCCAAATTTTTTGCACATAAGCAAACATCTTTTTTTTTTTTTTTTTCTTTTTTAGAATATTATTTTTAAGAAGTTTCATATGAAACATTTACTTAAGACCTATTTTTATTTATTTTATTTTTTAAACTTTTCCATTCTATTTCAATTTGCGAAAAGAAAAAAAAAATCACATGTTAATTGACAGGGAACATAAATCGAAATGAAGATTATTGATAAGTACATAAAAATTTTAGGCTGCATTTCCAAACAGCTTTCGTAGACATGGACGTTGTTTTTGTAAGAAATTCTTAAAACACTTTTTGCAAAAGCAATTTATATATTTAAAAGAATATATATACATGTTGACAAATTCATGAAATACTGCCTTGGTAATGAAATGTTGATAAAATTTACACATGTAGTTTAAGTTATATCATGTTTTTTCTTTGGTTTTTCTTTTGTATTGTATAACAAATTGTTTTGTATGCTGTATTTATAATCAGCTTTTCTTGGTCGTCTTATTAGTGCAATTATATCACAACAAAATGATTGAATGTCTCTTTTGCTAGGAAAATGTCTACAAATTTAACTTATTATAGTCTGTAATTTTACAAGAAAAGTTTTTTCTTCTTTGTGTTGTTAATAGACTTAAAAGACTACCAACAGACTATTTGTAGGATTAATTTAAAAAAAAAAATTACAATACTGGAGTCTGTCATAAGTTGAATAAAAACCGCAACTGTTTTAGTTTGTTTGTTTCACTTATTTCACACTACATAATTTTGAAATCTTAAAGAAACTTACTATGGGGAAATATGTAAAATATTTATTGCATAATTTAGTAGTAAAATATTTTAGCTTTCACATCAGTCTTGCTAGGAGAGGACGATTTCTCTGCACAATGCTGAGCATTATAGATAATTCAGGACAAGGTGATAAAATGTTACCGTTACCGATTCTTATAGCAATAAACTAAACGTATTAGCAAGAGCAGGTGAAATAAACATTTATCTTGGTGATACAGTGTAAGTGAACATATAAAGAAATAGTACATGTTATTTTTGGAATCAAAGTAACTTTCAAATAAATAATCTATTTGTTGTTAAGATACAGTAATCATTTAGAAATTATTCTGCAACAGGAGCTTGGAATTGATTGGACTGAATAGAATTTTCGTAACCAGAACATAGCATTCACAGTGAACAAAAAGCTTTCTGCATGTCACGGCCCTATGTGATTTTTTCTTATTACCGGTATATCATAACAAAGGTCATCTATCCATGCCCCTTTGCCACAAGATAAATCATGATCATCAGATAGGATGTATGTAGTAGAAGCTTAAATACAGGATTGATGACTTGAAATAACACATTGAAGTAAATTGATTATATTAAAATATTTTACATTTCAACCATAATTTGTTAAAAATTAAATGTTCAAATAAGGTCAGGTTTATTTAATATATATAAATATATATTAATTAAACAATGGATTTTGAATTTAGACTTTTTTAAAAATACTTTAAATTTAAGAATTTAAGAATTATGAGTTAAAGTTATACAATTTTAATTTTTATGTGTTTCTCATCGTTTTGTTGTTGTGTTTTTTTTTTGGTTTATAAGTTTAGTCCTTTAATTCAAAATTCTTAAATTTAAAGTATTTAAAAAAATGTTAAGTCTAAATTCAGAATTCATTGTTTAATTAATTTTTATTTATATTAAATAAACCTGTCCTTATTTGAATATTTAATTTTTAACAGTATGGTTGAAGTGTGTAACATTTTAATATAAGGATTGATGTCTGTTGCCTCATTAAGGGCGGACATATGGAATACCGGTAATGTATGTACAAATCTTTGAAAGATTTTCTGTTTGTCATGACACTGTTCTATAGATTTGTGAACCCCAGAGAACTTATGAATCACTTTGTATATATCAGGATGAATAAAGCTCCATGCTTTATAAAACTTTTTCTGAATTGTGTGTGGGCCAGAACTAAGCGGAAGGTAACGATATCCTTATGAGTACGTTGTTAATTACTTACTTTTCAAACCCACTTATGCATCAGGTTTGCGGGGGCAGCAGCCCTATGGAGGATTTCCAGTGCTTGTGATCTTCTGCCATCATGTGCATGTCCTTAATGGTAATACCCAAGCGACTCAAGCCCAGATTCTCCATGTAGTCTATCCATGACTGACTGGTTCTAGACTGACTCCTCAGTCTCTTATCCACGGGCTTGGAAAATAACAACTTCCAAGGAAGACAAGTTTGCAACATCGGTATCACAAGGACTCCCCTATTGTGATGCTGGGCACTCATATGTAGTAGAGTAACACTAGCCACATATCTCGGGAATCTCATTTCGGCTGCTTGCAGCCGCGATCGCACTTTTTTGGTCACTACCCAAGACTTATAACCATAGGTGAGAATGCGAACAAAGATATATTTAAAAACAGAGTGCTTGGCCTTGTTTCCTAGCTCTCGTTTCATTACTGTTGCCACAGTTCGTCTGATACTGCTTGCTGCACCGATCCAAGCATCCAATTCTCTATCCTGCCAAGTGTGAAGAGGCTGGATACCTGAACTATCCGAGGACCTATCACCTGTGAATGCAGTCCCGAGATACCTGAACTTCTCCACCTGTCTTAACGGGGCTCCTCTAACATGGAGAGTGCACTATCGTGAATCTCAATCTCAATCTTAGCCACATGGATTTTCATCCCAGCCTCTATACACTTAGCTGTTGAATATTGCATGAAGACCCAAAGAAGATAAGGTCATCAGCAAGGAGCAACCTCTCCACCAAATAGTCACCCGCATTAAAGCTCTCATCACCTCAGCTCTCCTGTCTATCCAAACCATAAATTTAATGAACAAGAGGGGGCGACAGCACGCACCCTTGGTGGAGTCCATCACCCATGGTAATGGTCTTCACTTAATGCCATTTATTCAGACACACATTTCGGAGCTTTCATACAGAGACATGATAGCAACCAATAATTGTCCATCCACTCCATTCTCTTGCAACGCACTCCAGAATTTCTCCCGAGGAACTCTGTCAAATGCTTTTTCGAGATCCACGAAGAAAGCATAGACATTTTTTGCGTACTCCCAGAATTTCTCGAATGGCATACGAAGCTGCCTTGAAGCTAAGATGTCATCCGGATCGGAAACCCACTGTTTCCTCGACAGTTTGAAGTAGACTAATTTCCTGGCTTCTCCTCTCCAAACACTTAGCATAGACTTTCCCAGGAATACTGAGCAAACAGCTGCCTCAATATTTGTTGCACCCTTCAATTTCCCTTTTTAAAGATAGAGACCAAATACTAGCTGCCATTGCTCAGGGACCTGGCCGGATAACCAAGTAACTTTACCCACTCGAGTCAGCCACAGGACACCATCCAGATTCAAGGCCTTTAAAATCTCAGATCAGATTTCATCATCTGCAGTTTTGCCAGTCCTCAACGATTTAATCGCCCATCTGACTTCTGCTTCGGTGATACTACCGTGACTATTCTCCATTCCAAGGTGCACCTCATGTGCTTCAGTGGATGTTGTTACTGGGTAAAGAAGAGATTCCAAATACTCCTTCTATGAGGGCCAGTCAAATGAAAACCGGAAATATTTTTTACAGCTCCTTTATTACAGAGTTGGAACAAGTACACTATTTTTAAATGTAGTCCCCCTGCTTTTCGATGCATTTCCGCCACCGAGTCGGGAGGGCAGGGATACCTCGGGAAAAAAAATCTTTTGGCTGCACATGCAGCCATTCATGCACTGCCCGTTTCATTTCCGTGTCGGTCGTGAACTTGTGGCCACCTAAGGAGTCCTTTAGTGAGCCAAAGATGTGAAAATCGGAGGGTGCGAGGTCAGCAGAGTAAGGGGGATGGGGGAGGCATTCCAGACGCAAGGCCTGGATAGTCATCACGGTCGCACAAGCCATATAAGGTCGCGCATTGTCATGCTGGATGAGAACACTTGTTGAGAGGAGTCTGAGCACTTGGTGCGTATAGCAGGTTTCAGAATGTCATGCACCAATTCACTGTAGGTGGCACTGGTCACCGTCTTGCCCTTATCCATGTAATGTTCCACTATGGGACCCTTGTGGTCCCAGAACAAGGTTAGCATCACATTTACTGCGGATGGCTGACTGCGGAACTTTTTCAGCTTTGGTGATGTTGAGTGCCGCCATTCCTTACTGGTCTGTGGTTGGTAGTGATGGACCCAGGACTCGTCTCCAGTCACAATCCGCTCCAAAAAGGTGTCACCTTCAAGTTCGTAGCAGCGCAGCAGCTCCTGACAGGCATCGACTCGCTTCTCCTTCATTTCAGGCGTCAGCTGACGAGGGACTCATCTTGTGGCCACTTTCCGGTATTTCAGCTCATCATGGACAATATGCTGAGCAGAGCCATGACTGACCTGTAATGCCATTGCAATATCATCTATGGTGACACGTCTATCCTGCAGAGTCATCTCTGCCCTGCAATCGCCTCAGAGGACTGGTGCATCCGCCAAACTTGTTGTGCCGCTGCTGAATTTCTTACATCATTCGTACACCATACTTTGCCAACATGTGTCGATGGATTTCTATTGGTTTCATGCCTTCACTGTGTAGGAAACGGATCACTCCACGCTGCTCTTCTTTGGTGCATTACAACAGAGGGACCGCCATATTAAAACGCCCGTATGGCGAGGTTTGGTCATGTGGGGAGGCGAAACCAATGCCAATTGATGGCGGCAGAATCCACGCGCATGCATACCGGAACTGAACGCAATGGGAGCGGTTTTTGATTTTCTACAGCGGTTTTCCGGTTTTCATTTGACTCAGCCCTTTACCTGTCCAATACACTCGCCTCCCTTTTTCAGAAGCCTCCCATAGTGATGAAAGAGACTTCTTTCCATGAAGGCAACAGACAGTCCCAAAATATTAGGTACAGCCAATAAATAATGAGGCAAAGGATATTTCACAATAATTATTTAATGAAACTCAAAAGTATTGTCCGTAATTGTTTAGGCATTTATCCCATTGTGACAGTAGTCGCAGAATGCCGTGCTCGAAGGTATCCTTTGGCTGCTGTTTGAACCAATCGCATACGCATTCCTTGACTTCATCGTCCCGGCTACATTCCTTGCCTCAGGACTTCCTACATTTGCAGACATTCCTTTGTTGCGTTGGCTATGTGCGGTTTAGCATTGTCATGCAACAGGATGACGCCACGAGAAAGTTTACCGAGACGTTTTAATTTGATTGACTTCCTGAGCTTCCAGATCTGTCCCCATGTGACTTCCACATCTTTGGTGAGCTCAGAAAAGCTCTGCGGGGATAAAGGTTTCAAACAGATGATGAAGTCGAGGGGTGTGTGCGCAATTTGTTCAAACAGCAGCCAAAGAATTTCTATGCATCTAGTGTCACATACCTAGACAACTGTGGACAATACTTTTGTGTTTCGTTAAAGGGACAGTCCACTCTAAATGAAAGGGGGATCAAATAGTTTCATATTTCATTTGTCTTCATTAATTAGATGTTTATCTTAAAAAACGTTCTGTTGCTATTTAAAATTACTGAAAGTTTTGTGCACTTTCTTTTTTGATATGGTTATGATGTGCTACGTTCCTGCGTAGTGATACGTCAGAGGAAGTAATGCACTAAACTTACCTAACCTAACGTGCATTTCGTTCCTACAGCAGCACCACCTGTAGATAGAATTAGAGATAGTCGACATTACAGTCTCTGCAATCGCGCGTTAGGTTAGGTGAGTTTGATATTAAACATTTAAACAATTATTATAAACAACAATGGTGAAGAAGTGCATCAAACACTCTCTTCTTCGGTGTTCATCGGCCGACAGTTCGCGCATGAGCACCATGTTGAATGACTGATGGCCGATCTTGTCTGCAACTCCAACATTAAATAATCTTCTCGGTTATCTAGTTGTTGTGATGAAACTGTTTTCCTCAAGATCGAATATGTAAGGTTCCAAACCACATTTTTTTGACATTTTCCAGTAAATGAGCCCTTTCGAACAGCCCAAAGTCGATGCATTTATTACGCAAAAACATTGAGTGATCAGGCATTTGGAAACTGCGACGTCACAGACGTGCACACACAATGAAATTTGTACATGCGCGATAGAAAGTAGTCCCACGTTTTTTCTTCGTTGTTCGCCCTTATGGTTACAAATTAATGTGAAATATAGTTGTTTAATTTTGTATTTATAATTATTTATGTCCCTTTCATATTTATGTCCCTTTAAATAATTACTGTGCGCAGCCGACGAGAAAGACAGGCCTGGGCACTCAAAAATCACATGACCATAGTAGTCTGAGCAACAATCTAACCTTCATTGTTTCCAACAAATGAAAAAACACTGATTGTTAAAATCCAAGATGGTTTTGGAAACAATGAAGGTTAGATTGTTGCTGAGGCTACTAAGGTCATGTGATTTTTTGAGTGCCCAGGCCTGTCTTTCTCGTTGGCTACGTTACTGTGAAATGACCTTTGCCTCGTTATTTATTAGGAGCTTTAGCATAAAAGCTACTTATAAGAATGCGCCCTTGGTCTGTGCGTTTATCCGGCCGGCCGTCCGCTGTTTGCACGATAACTTGAAAACGAATTAACCTTTTCAAATTCTGTTTTCAGATATATGACTTTCTGGCAGCTAACGAGGCAATAAATTCATGCCCCTCTTTGAAGGAGCTTGTTGGTCAAGTTAAACAAACTGTTACGTTTTTCAAACATAGCGTCAAAGCAACGGATCAACTTAGGCAAGAGCAGTTGGCAGCTGGCACTTCTCCATCAGACTTGCTAAAACTAAAGAATGATGTTGTCACGAGATGGAACTCCACATACACAATGTTGGAACGCTTTACTTCTCTATATCGCTATATTACATTAGTTGCAGCAGAATTATCTGAGTGCCCTGCACTAATTGGTCGGCGAGAAGTTGATGCTATACTTAAGTGTGTGGACCTCCTCAAACCCATCAAGCAAGTTACTGATGAAGTGTCATCAGAAACCCAAGTAACTTTCAGTAAGTTGATTCCAATGGTTTATTGCATGATTGCTGTAATTTCACAAAAAAACAGTGACTAGCACCCAGGGAAGAGAATTAAAATCTTCTTTGGAAAAAAGTATTAAAAAAAGATTTGGCAATATTAAGCTTGTGAAACTTTTGGCAATGGGCACTATTTTAGATCCCCGCTTCAAAAAAAATTCATTTTGCCAATTCTTTGGCATGTTCAAATGCCATTCATGACATAAATGAAGAAATTAAAGGTCAAACTAATTTGCCTGATTCATTGCCGGAGGTCGAATCGAATCCAAAAAAGTCTGATAGTATTTGGCACCAACACTACAATTTAATGGCAAAATTCTCGCAAACTGGAGGTTCTTCACATCCTGAAGGGATATACCACTCACTTAGAGAATACCTTCACCTTCCTTTGCAAGAGACTACTGAAAAGCCAATAAAGTATTGGTATGGCCATGCATTTATTTTCCCCGAATTAAGCAAGTTAGTATTTAAATATCTGTCTGTGGTGGGCTCTTCAGTTCCTTCAGTTTACACGTCATCAGAGAGATTTCAGCGGTTTATTTAGAGTGCCTATAATAATAGACACTCTAGTTTATTTTAGCTAGAGCGCCGCGCGCCGTTGCGTTGTTGTTGTGTTTCGATGCAAGCACTCGTTTTTGCGCGCACTCGTTTGAAGGCAATATCTGAAAAAGGGGTAAATATGGGCATTTAATTTTTGTACCCTAATTTTTGACATATCTGGCAGTATTAATTTTAAAATAATTAGCGAGGAATCGTGGGGAAGTTTTTGTAACTCAAAGCAAACTTTCACACATACACTCACAGCAATATGCGGTTAATATGACCCGCTTGTGAGAGTCCTATGATTCTTCCAATATGACCCATTTAAGAGAGTCTTTGGACACAGATGTCAGGAAGAGTTGTTTGACCCGAATTTCCGAGTCGCCATTCTCGGGTCAATTGACTCGACTGTACAAGACTTAAGACTCATTAACGGAATGTTTACTAAACGCGTATATACCTATTTGCACATTTTTACATACATATTTCTATACTTTCACAGCTGCTTACACATTTACATAGTCATATTTACACAAATTTACACACGTGTATACACAATATACACAACTTTACACACGGGTATATACCTATTCACAAAGTTTACATACGCCTATACACATATTTACACAAGTTTACACTCTTGTGCACATCTAATTAGAATACTTACACAACTTTACACACATTTAAACACACGCATACACAAATTTCCACACATGTATACACCTATCTACACAGGTTTACACATGCTTACGCTTATGTACAGCTTATGTGCACAAGTTATACATATTTACAAAGTTTACACACATTTATACATATATGTGCACAAATTTACACACGTGTATAGACAATTTACGCATCTGTACAGCTTATTTACATAAGCTTACACAAATATGTACATAAACTTGCACACTTGTATACACGATATACACACGGGTATACACCTATTCACACAGGTTTACATACAACTATACACCTATTTACACAAGTTTATACTTTTGTACACATCTGTATACCATATTTACACATTAATACACACAGATACACAAATTTACACGCGTGTATACACCAATTTACACAGGCTTATACACCTGTTTACAGAAATTTACACACGTGTATACAGATATTTACACAAGTTTATATTTGTATACCGACCTGTATTTGTATTTTATCATCTTTCTAGTCTAAATTCGCCAGTAGAAGATATAACTCCAAGCTTGCAGGCAGTAAAAAGGATTTTAATGATAAATTTCTAAAATAACGATCGTCATATTCGTAGTGTTGACATCTCTTGAACGGTAGACAACAATAGGAAGAAAAACGACATCTTTAAAAAAATTTTAAACATGAATTTTTTTATAAAGTCATTTATTGATTTAACAATACAATCAACTTATGCAATAAATTCACCATCACCATAGCAAGGGATTATTTTTGTTGTAACCATTACATCGTTCTCATTATAAATCTGCAAGATTCCTTTTACATTCCTTTGGATAAGCTAAATGGAAACTATCACGTATTGCTGAAGAGGAAGGCTCATATTAGTATCCTTGGCAATCTGAAATTCAGAAAAAAGGATGCGTTTCAGATCAATGATTTACACTCCCTACAGCAATGGAAAGGGAAACGGTGACATTTTATTTTAGTTAATATCATATTCGATCTCCGTGCTGAAATTAAGTCAGCCACCCTTCTTACTTTCTTTAAGGCTCCGATATACAGCTTCCGATGTTTAGATCCATTCTTGCTGCGAGACACTAGCCATGTTGTTAGCAGTCGATAATAATGAATGCTGTTCAGCGGAAATGCATTTCAGATCACAAAGAGTAAATAAAAATAATCGTAACAATAATGAATAAGAAAAATGTGTTAGCAAATAAATTTGAAATTATTAAATAAGTATAATTTACGTTAGAAAAAGTGTAACTTACTTAGATTCCTGTTTTCATTCAATTTTTCTTGAACTGGTAAAATTTGAAGGAGCAAGACGAACAACGTTTATTCGCTTATTCAATTTTGGGTTTTTGAGGGAGCCTGTTCTCGCTCTCAGAGTTGAAGAGACTATCCCTGCTGATAAATAATCTCTAGATAACTTGTCCCAACCATATTTCATATTAAAAGAGTAGTATTAGTTCTAATAATTTTGTATTAATCTTCTAACTAACACGAACGGCGAAAGAGTCCAGTATCGCTATCCGCCATGTTTTCGTAACTTGATTTCGTATCTCTACCGGAAATAATTCCCATTTCCTATGACTTGGCTCGTAAAGCTGTGTATGGCGCTGATAGATGAGTCGGGGATTCGTAAACACTTAAAGATGGATGGTACAACTTATCAACGAAGTACTGTATTCTTATAATCGAGTCAGAGAGCTATAACCTAATAAAATGAGTCCTATGATCTGGAAATTGCTGTGAGTGTAAATAAAATGTTTAATTTTTTGAGCATCTCGCAAAAAAATTCTAGAGGCCTGTGTTTAAGAGTAAAAGAAAAAATAATTACAGATTTTTAAAGTACTTACATGTATAAACACAGCTGTGAAGAAATAAAATATATCCGTGCTGTTTTAACACGTCCAGCTTCAATGAAACTTGGTGAATAATACGATGCGCGTATGACAACAAACATTCGCTCGAATGTTTATTTAAACTCGTGTGTCACTAGGAGCAATAATTCACATCTAAACTTGTAAAAACAAGTCTCCTCTGATTATACAGACATTCAATAATGTAAATAATATAGCCTTAACACGGAAATAAAGGTTTGAAAAATACAGGTTTTGGTCAGGTTTAAAGGCAGTTCGTCCCACTGTGCAATGGTCAAAGAAACCAACTCATCTAGCGCTTCCCTTTATGAACGCTATCTATGTTCGCTCATACATGGACAGCAGTGGTGAGAAAAGGTGGCTATGGTGTGGACAGCTGGCATTTTCTTTGGTTTTGCTGCTACCTGGTGGCGGAAAGATATACTAGCTATGCATGAATGTCGTAACAAGTGAAATTGTTAACCGTGAGTGGAAGGGGAAAAAATAAAGTGTAGATCAATATAGAACGACCGTCGTATGTTATCTGCAAAGGTCTCCCTCGGAGCTCTATCTTCCAAAACTTCTCATTTAAGGCACAAGGTCCTCTGGACCTAATATTTCGTTTCGTTGGCAAGGATTTCAGAGAACCGCAAAGTGCAGACAACAAGGTGGTGATCAGTTTAGTTCTGGCCCTCTCCTCACTCGAGTATCCAACACAAATTGGAATATTCAGCTGAAATGATTATAAAATCAATCAGTGACTTCTGGTCCATTGCATCCCTGTACCAGGTTTTCTTATTAAAACAAAATAAGTAAAACAAAATAAGTATTTATGTGGATCGTACTAATGAACAGATTCCGGTGCTGGAAGAAGGTGTTCATGATGGAAAGTCCACTGTTACAACAGAGATCCAACAGATACCTCCTATTCATATTTAAATCGGAGTCACCATTCTCCCAGTCACGCCTTTCCATGTTTGGTCATCAGCCCTTACATATGCTTTGAAGTCGACCACTAGGATGACAGAATTTACACTCCCTCTCCTAGAAAAATCGAGTATACTTGGTAACTGAATTCGGAGCATATTCAAGGAACACACACACACACACACACACACACACACACACACACACACACACA
>JAHWFO010036343.1:1001996-1030024 GCA_023313115.1 Rhysida immarginata
GCAATGGCAGTAGGATACAAGCGTTACCCTAGACCCTGTATTTAGAAACGAAGCAAGTCTGCAAGCAGAGCCGCTTAGCTTACTTTCAAGTTTTTGGTTATTGAACTGGATTGGGCCGGAAAATTTCGTGGTTCAATTACGACGCAGAACCGTAACGCATTTAACTTGTTAATGCGGTTCCCGTCTTAATTACTAAAGTAATAGTGAATGTTAGTGAGCAATATCTGTTCGTCTTAAATTTTTGTAGCGGGGATTTTCCACGTGTAAGTTGAATTCCCCCTTAATTATATCATACTGTTTAAGAGTGTGGCTTACCTAAGGGTAGGAAGCGCACTCTGTTGTTCGTTACTGATTATGTGTATTTATACAACCAGTGACAATAAAGTTCGGTGAATGATGGCATATTGAGAGTGGATTGCTCGCTTACATGAAACAGCAGTTACTATCCTTCAAAGTAATCCCCGTCGATGGTAATGCACTTCTGGGAACGCCTGTACAAGTCCTGAAAACTCCTGGCGTAGTCGTTTTTAGGGATAGCCTTCAGTTGAGTCGTAACATTACGTTGGATGTCTGGCCACTTCGGGGGGCGTCTTCTACGGTGTTCCGGCCTCCTCGGAATCGTTTAAACCACTCATAAACACACTTCAAAGTAATAGCACTTTCTTTGTAAACTGTTGTCATCATATCATGAGTCTCTTTCGTTAGCTGATCCATTTTGGGTTTCGACCGCGCGTACTACGCTTTCTCTCTTCAATGTCCTGTTTACACAATAAACACACTCGCAGCGCTGATTCTCTCAAATTTGTTTAAACATGTCTCGACCTGTCTGGGGCACTCTTACGACCGTTAGCAAATTGACGTCATTCACCGAACTTTATTGTCACAGGTTGTAATTATGTAATAGAATTAAAAATATTATTATAAACAATTTATAAAATGTATACTCCTTGATCACTTAATTCCTTGCACTCACACGTTTCCACTGCGCATGTTCGTGACAGACAGTGTCTTCGAAATGTACATCCGTGGCTCCAGATTTAAAATTTCATTTGTGGAATTGTTTGTCCTGTTTTTGGTATTATACCATTAGTACTATTAAATAGATGTTTATAACTCACTGGCCAGGTATGTAATGATATAAAAAACAATGGTAACACATAGAAACGCAATTTAGCAACGATTATCTACACACAAATAAGAGGGGAAGTCAGTAAGTAAGTTACAAATGGATATAGAAATGAAAGAAACGAAAGGATTGATTTGAAAACTACTTTTATTTCTCCACATAATCTCCCTGTACAATGAGTCACCTGTCCCATCGTTTTACAAGCCTCTCAAAATTAGCACGATAAAATTCTTTTGGCTGCTGTCTGAACTAGGCGGTGAATTCCCTTTGTACAGTTTAGAGCCGAACAAATGAAGTTACTTGGAGGAAGGAAAGGGCTATTCCTTCGGAGGATACTCGAAAAATTCCTAGTTGAACTTTTGCAGCAACTCGGTTGTCTTGATAACAATATGAGGACGCGCGTTATCATGCAATAACAATATACGCTTTTGATGAGTTCTGGTGGCTTCTGTCGAATGGCATTACGAGGTTTCATGAGGATTTTACAGAAGCGGTCTGCATTTACAGTTTACTCTCGTTGCCGCAATGTAGTAAGCTGTATGCCCTACTGATCCCAGAAGTGTATGAGCATTACTTTCCAGGCGGGAATTCACCGCCTGGTTTTAGATAGCAGCTCAAAAAATTTTATGCTGCTGGTTTTGAGGAGCTTGTGAAACGATGGGACAAGTGACTCACTAAACAGGGAGATTATGTGCAGAATTAACAGTAGTTTTCAAGTCAGTACTCTTATTTGTTTCATTTCTATATTCATTTGTAACTTACTTATTGACTTTTCATCTAATGAAAATTAATGGTTTTTATTGTTAGAAGATAAATTTTGTTTACCTTTTCTGTAAAAGTCATGTTGTTTGTTACCGTAGCTTCCGAACTGCCATGCATGCTTACTAATAGTTCTGGATATTGACTCAAGGACAAGTGCAAGCAGTTTTCTCGTTCATTTAGATGAAAATTTGAGAAATCGTAACTGTATAAATCTAAAGCGATTTCATAGAATTGTTTCTTATATTCTGCATATGTCTTGGCGATGGCCTTATTCAGTAACTCATCTTTTTCTTCGCAGGAAAGCTCGCCATAGCAATGACCACTGAGGAAAATAATGATGGAAATAATAAACAGACCCATTCTTTTATCTGAAAATAAACACATTGATTAATAAAGAGTAACAGGGAAGAATCATGAAAAAGAAGCTATATTTTTTCTACCAAAAAGGGGGGGAACCTTTAATTCACAAGGAGAATTGAAATAACGGATAGGTATTTTGGCTACCCTCTTCAGCAGTGAGAGACAAGCGGAAGGGAAATTGACGACTTATGGACATACACAGAAGAGCCAAAACATTATGACCACCTACTCAATAATGCGTTGCGCCACAAAACAGCTGCAACTCGCCTTGGCATGGATGCCACAAGTTCTTGGTAGATGACTGAAGACAGGTTGTACCAAATGTCTAAGAAGCGGTCACGCAAAATCGAGATATTCCGACATGGTGATGTTTGAGCTCTGAGCTGCCGCTCCATGACATCCCAAATGTGCTCTATCGGATTAAGATCCGGCGATTTAGGTGGCCAGGACCTTAATTGGAATTCATACTTATGCTCCTCGAACCACTCCAACACAATTCGAGCCTTGTAACATGGGACGTTGTCCTGCTGGAAGATTCTATTTCCAGTTGGGAAGACAGACGCCATATAAGGGTGCAACTCGTCCGCGATGATGTTCAGCTTTCATGGTCCGTTCTACCACAACTACGGGTCTCAGAGCCGCCCATGAATACCGCCACCACCAGCCTATGTATGGCTTTCTGTACAAGGAGGGAGCAACTGCTCGTCTGGAAGTCGGCATACCCTGACACGACTAGCGACGTGATGAATAAGAAATCGTGATTCATCCGACCAGGCAACTTTCTTCCACTTATCCATGGTCCAGGCTCGATGTTCCCGGGCCCACTGTAGGCGCAGTTGACAATGACGCTTGGTCAACAGAGGCACACGAGTGGGACGTCTGCTGCGCAGGCCCATATCAACAGTATCCGCTGAACTGTGTGCTCCGAAACACATGCACTTGGACAACGCCACCTAAAAAACAAAGCCTTCTCACTGCCTGTGGACTGCGTCATCAAACCAGGGCTGATAATCCAACTTTCATTGTTTACAACAAACGAAAAAACGCTGATTACATGGGGTGCTTTTTCGTTTGTTGTAAACAATGAAAGTTGAATTGTCAGCCCAGGTGTGATGACGCAGTGACCAGGCTTTGTTTTTTAGGTGGCGTTGACTTGGACCTGCATTGTATTGGGCTATCAGCTGAGTCACTGTCTGGCGCCTATTTTGCTTTACCAAGCGGGACAGTCTCCGACGTCCTTTTTCTTTGATGACGCGCGGTGTCCAACACCTTGGCGTCTACTACTGGTTTCACCACTTTGCATAAATACTAACAACGGCAGATCGTGAACAACCTACCAGTCGTGCAGTTTTGGAGATACTCGTTCCGAGTCATCGGGCCATTACAATCTGTCCTCTATCAAATTCGCTTAGATCAGCAGCCTTTCCCATCACTCGCAAAATTAAAGTCAAGACTGATTCCTTACCTTCTCCAACAGCAGTTAAATACCATTCCTACTTAATTACGTGCCCTTCACGTGATCCAGACGAGTTCATTCACCTTCATTAATTATGGTGATGGTCATAATGTTTTGGCTCTTCAGTGTAGTTAAAACAATGGGCCAATAAAATAAGAGGAGATACCTTATCAATAGGGGGAGGGGAATAAACTGAAACAAAATAATAAAGAAAGAAGAAAATATCAGTAGAGTCTGGTTATAGGAGCCGTACCAGGAACAGAGTCTCTTACATCCGGAATGTACAAGTAAAAATTATTAAAAATAAATAAATAAATAAATTTAAACTATAATAAACATAAATATAAAAATTTACGTTAAGAAGTTACTTTCTGATATACAAGGAAGTTTTCCGTAAGATTTGTTAATTTTTCACAGTCCTATCTAGAATAGGATTATTTTCAATATAAATTTCAACCTTATTTTTTTTCAACAAACATTTTATATACTAAAACTCTTGCATGTATTTATTTATTTATTTATCTGTAATTCTATCTCCTCCTAGACGGTTTGAGCTAGCGACTTGAAATTTTCAGGGCAGGCTTATCAATAAAGGACCTGCTCTATCGCCAAAAATCAGCCCCCTACGACCCCCCTTCCCCACTTACTGGGGTTTTCATTTAAAATTATCTGCTTTTGCTTTGGAATTCCCCTCAACAGATGGCGCGGGCGGGCGAAGCCGCGGGTAACAACTAGTATTAACTATTCAACAATGTCCATTTTACAATACAAGTTTTATTCATGTAGAAAATAGCCAATTTTCGTCCTTTCGAACATCTTCGGTATTCGTTACAATTGATTTTTAAATTTCTTACAACACAAATGAAGGGTTCGAGGCAATAAGGATCTAACCCACAGGAAGAAATTGTTACTAAATGTAATAATTACTTCTTGTGAAATCCATTTACAATATGTTTTAGTAATAATTGCACAAGTAAACTACAATTACAGTAAAGCAAAACATCAACCATACAGATTTACAGATTTTTAAGCAAGATAACATCACTTTTCTCAAAAACTTCTTCCTGTGGGTTAGGTCTTTATTCGTAACCACTGAGAGAGAAGGTCGCCGCTGTGAAATGTAATACATTGCAGAGGCTTTCTTTCTCGGTGGTTACACTTTATTGCACCTAACCCTTCAAATGTTTTTCCGGTTACATTGTTTTATTTTTTGAGTTTCAATGTTAGTTTTTGCTAATTGTTTTATTTTATGTTTGTTTTTGCTGGCTTGTTGGCCGAGAGCGTTGAGGCGCAGATCTTATCGCTCTCGCAACCAGCAAGTCGTGGGTTCGAATCCCGCTTGGGGCATGGATGTTTGTGTTTGTCCTTTATTATAGAAACCCCGTGTTGGGTTCTGGCCTGTTGGGGGACAATCCGCGGGTTGTTTAAATTTAAATTATTTAAATAAAAAAAAATAAAAGTAATTTTATTAGTATACTAGAAATCCACCCGCCACATGACGGGTGTCAACCGTATAGGTTGAAGGATAAAGAAATGAAAGTGGAGCATCAAGGGTTTTCAAAACTTATATTCTGCAATAATACTGTTCATCTGCAAAGAAAAAATCAACAATAAATATTTTTCATTTTTTTTTATTTAATTCCCATCAATGACTGAGTATAATAATAACAATGACTGAGTATTGTCTTACCATAACAATCCCTGGGGAGTTTAAAATGCCGTGAACCTGGTTTCAGCTGGCTCCATACGTATTTGATATTTAGCTCCTTTAAGATGGTCAAATAACGAATCAGTTCGAGGGATTGCGTAACAGTTATCTTTGGTCATTTTATTAAGTTTCCTATAGTCGATGCACGTCCTTAGCCCCTCATCTTTCTTAACAACAAATAAGACAGGAGAAGCAAAGGATGACGTGGATGGAACAATTAATTTTTTTTCTAATAATTCACTTAGGTTCTGTTTCAGTTCTACCTGTTCCTCCAGGGACAATGGATAGAGCGGGGTATTGAAGGGCGTCATGGTTTGTTCCAATTGGATTTCATGTTGGGTATTACGTTTCGATGGTAATCCTGAGGGTAGTTCTTCTCTGAAGACATCTTGGAATTTTTTGGTGATTTTCTGCAATGAAGGGTGAACAACATGTTGAGGTATTATCTTTTCCTTAAGGTTACTAGCACGTATAGCAAAGACCGGTACCTGCGGTTGTTCAATAAGGATATGACATAGTTCATTATCTACTATTAGCCATGCTTGGTTATAGCTGTTCCATTGTGGGTGCCATATACACTTTCCTTGTTTGTTTACGGCACATCTTTTATTCCAATAAAAAAATAATTGGTTTTGATGAATCCATTGAACTCCCTTTATTAGGTCATAATTTTGCAACTGCACTACGTTGAAATTTACTTTGACTTCATAGGCCCCAATTTTAAGCATTATGTAATAGATGATTCTTTGGATAGATGTGGAACTACTGTCAGCAAAAGTGGCCGTTTTAGACCTTTCTCCTAATTCAATAATTTATGATTTAATTGGTGTGCTGTGTCTTCGCTTAAATAGTTTTCTAAAGTGCCAGTATCTATAAGAGCTTTATATTTTTTTCCTTTGATTTCCATAGCAACAACAATAACTTTTTCGAGATGTCTCATGTATAAAGCTTACACAACGTGATTTTTCTTTTTTCTTTTTGCTTTTTTGGTGACATAGTCGAGCCATATGCCCGAGTTGATTACAATTGTAACAACGGATTGTATTTTTCTTTTTATATTGATTTGTTTTAGTTTGTCTCTGTACTTTAATGGCGTCAACTAGCACTCGTACGAAACCACCTCTCCACGAAACATATGGCCTCTTCAACTGTGATTTTGTCCTTCATACGCGATTGCGTAACTATTTTGGTAGGTAAGGCCTGTATCAAGAAGTGCAATTTTTCCGATTCTGTAGAATCTGTTAGGGCATTAGTCAGGTGACGATATTTTACTAAGAACTCGGTAATGTTACTTCCTCTAAGTCTAAGCTTGTGCAGTTCGGAATGTTGAGACATTTGAGTTTGTCCCCCCACGTCATTAATGGCAATACAGTTATTACCGATGTAATCCATTCTGCTGCTGCTCCTCTAAGGAACGCTGGAACAAATTGAATACACTGGGCGTGAGGCGATCAGTTGAAATTGCTTTATAAAAGCTTCTGGATCTTCTTTATGATTTCCCAGGAAATATGGGAACTGGACTGTCTCGATCACTTTTTGAGTGGACGTTATGTGCAGCTGCTGCACCATAGCAGTCAAATTGTTAATTGCAGCCATATTTTCGCTTCAAGGCAATAAATTATTAAAAGTGTCACTTACTAAATATTGTTTTCTTTTTACTTTAGCTATGTTGTATACTAATCCAAACGCTGATTTCTACTCTGATGCTTGAAGTATGAAGACTGTATTGAAACTATTCTGCCCTCCAGTACAACACTTCACCACTGAAGGGTAGATCTGTCGCTCCGATGAAACTTCACCATTTGGAATCGAGGTTTGGCCACAATAATTCATAAAACAGAGAAGGATATTGTTATTAGTTACTAAATTCATATAATGAGAACACTGAAAGATGAAACTTCTGGTACACTTCTCAACGATACACCAAAAAAATGTATAGCATACAGAGAAAGTATACTATGACACAGGTTGCCTACGAGGGTCGGCATTTTGAACACCTACTGTAATGTCATTCCTACCTCAAGTTGCATTTATCTCTGTAAGGATGCATTTCCGGACCCATGTTTATAGGAAAAATTTTGTTCCCGCTACAAACTGTACATGGTATTTCATTCTTGACCTACCTTTCTGAATCACCCTGTATAACTTTTTCGGCATAGCCTATAAAGATAAATCTAGTTGGGGAGAAATTTTAATAAAAAAAAGAATAGCCAAGATTTCATCAGGTCCCCCAACGCCACCTAAAAAACAAAGCCTGCTCACTGCATCATCAAACCTGGGCTGACAATTCAACTTTCATTCAAATGTAATCAGTGTATTTTCGTTTGTTGTAAATAGTGAAAGTTGGATTGTCAGCCCTTGTTTGATGACGCAGTTAGCAGGCAGTGAGCAGGCTTTGATTTTTAGGTGGCCCCCCGTTTAAAAAATTCTGGCTCTGCCCCTGTCTGAGACGTAATTTAGTCCATTAGTCTCTGCAGTCGCACTTTTCCTGGATGCTTTGGAGACTTCATATTTAATTTCATCTCTCCTCTGTTCCAACACTTTCAGCAAACGGTATTCTCTCTGCTTATCTCGGCTGACATATTCAACGCTAGGACGTTATCTTGGGGGGGGGGGGGAGTGATTTTCAAAAATTCCGGACCTTTTTTCAAAAATTCCACTGAGTTGGTCCTTTTTCCATATTTGTGAGGCGGACCTTTTTCCATAATGGGTTGGTCGCCGACCCCCCCCCCCCCCTGACTACGGGCCTGCCGCCTATTCAAAATCCCGCTTAGCTCTCTCCTCCGTTGTTTACATGAGCGTGAACCAGGTTAAGGCTTATTATACAATCAGGTTTAGCAATCCCCAATTGCCTCAATAGAAATAACTTGAGCCCATTTCTTGAAAATACCTGTGGTGGCGCCACAATCGCATTTAAGTGGTGTTTGTACAGTAACTGTAGTAATGTTCAATTCAATCAGCTAAACCAGCTAAAAAAGCTATTGGAAAAATCAATCAAAACGTTAAATATAAAAGTCAATCAAAACATTAAGTATTTTATAATCTAAGCAATATATCTTTTATTTGAATTTTTGGTATGACTAGACTAAAAAAAATCAATTGAATAACATAAATCAAGAATGGATTAAGGTTGAATATAATAAATTCTTGTGAATTTTTTAAAGAATTCATTTTGATATAATAATCTTTCTCTGTTTAGTGTTTACTTAAATAAAATTTTAGGAACATTCAGAATCATAAAAGCAAAAATAAAGAAACAGTGAGATTATTAAAATTAATTTAAGATAAACAGGATTTAAATTTAATTTGGGATTTAAATTAATATAATGATAAATTATGTTTCGTTTTAATATGAAGTTATTGATTTTTTTAAACAAAATGAATTTAAAAGCAGAAATGTAAAGAAATATATAAAATCCTTTATTTCATAATCATTTCGATAATTTTGACAATTTTGCCATTTTAATTCTATTAGAATATAATTGTCGTTTATTATAATCTCTGAAAAAGTAATGAACCTTTACTGTTGTGTAAAAATTGATTATAAATTTTACTAAAGTGACTTCATGTTGTTCACATCTATTGCATGAAGGACAACATCAGGATGCATTGGGTAATTCTGAAGTGTTCTTTTAATTGAGTCTTCTAATGTCATTAAATATTCAAAAGATTTTTAGATGACCATAAAAGCTTTCCCTTGTCTTTTAGCACTGTTAATTAAAATCTTGACAAGAAATATCTTTTTCAGATTCATTCATTAATAGCATATTTGAATAAAGTTCACTCAAATGTGACTGCAGCGCCACTAAGGAATTTCTCAGTTTTTGGAGTCAACTGAGAGTGGTTGACTGCCGAACCTGATTGTAGAATAAGCCTTAACCAGGGTACTCTCTCCTCAGTCAGTTCAAGTTTTTCCTCCTTTATCTAGTCCATAGGTTACCGAGTAGATAATCTACTCGGTAATCTGTGATTTAGTCCGTGTTTACCGTCCTCTGTTGAGGTCAGAGACCGTTAAAGATATCGTTTATTTAACGGTCTCTGGTTGAGGTTTTCCAAAATCTTTTATTGATTATTATTGTGTTTTTCCACCGATGTCAGCTTTCGAACGTAACACTGATGCTCTATGACATCTAAGATTGATTAGCACTCAAGAGGATTAATATCCGGCGAGTTAAGAGGCTAGGACAATTCTAGTCTTGTGACAAGAAGCGTTGTCTTACTGAGAGACTCCCATATCCTGCGGGGAAAACAGAAGCCATGAAAGGGTGTAAATGGTCAGCAAGGATAGTCACATAGTCCACAGCTTTCAAGGTGTGTTCTATGAGGACGTCCATGAGAACATTCCACCAGGCATAATTTTAATTATTTTTTTAAATTTAATTTATTTAAAAGTGTAAGCAACAGGCTAAGTGCTCAGTGACAGCTTACAGCTAAACATTACAATGGTAGAGAAAATTTTAAGTAAAATATAATTAAAGATTACAATTGTATATAAAAACAAAAATATCAATAAGAAAAATTATAAATAGAAATAAATAATCAAGAATTACAGAACGAGTGAAATATTTTCAATAACAATTTTTTTGAAATGGTCATAACTAATATCATTGATATCAATCATGCTGGATATAATATGGCATAATTTAATCATTCTATCGAAAGGTAGATTATTGGCAATTGTTGTCTTTTGTAAGGGTAAATAAAAAATTCATTGTTTCTGGAATTGAGCTTGGATACACGGTATTTGGACATAATTAAGAATTTAGAAGAATAAATGATATTTTGATATGCCTTTAATAAAAACAAAGAACGAATATAACTCTTCTCTTAGATAGTTTGATTACATATAAAATATTTTTGGAGATAAGTATTAGTTATATACATATGAAAGAAACTTGTTTGTACTTTTTCCAAAGTTGAAAGTAATGTAAGATGAGACGGAGACGAAATGGTGGAGGCATATTCTAAACTAAATAAGCACAGAAACCAAATTCCTCAAATGAGATTTTTAATCTGGAGCCACGGATGTACATTTCGAAGACCCTGTCGTCGTCATCAGCTATAAATTGGGAATACAAGGTATGACTATATCTAGCCAATAATAACTAATCAGGTTATTTTACAAATAATAAAAGAGTCAATCAAGTGATTCAATCTTCACCACACCGAGATTCAATCGAGTGAAGATGGAATTGTAATTCTTGAGTGTCAATAGAAGTACTAATAATTTTGCCTATTTTAATGTCATCTGCAAAAAGGTAATATTGGGAATATTTTACTGATTCTGGGACATCATTGATAAACGTTATAAAAAGCAGAGATCCTTGGATTGATCCTTGAGGAACTCCTGAAGAGGAGATAAATGAAGATGACAAATTATGTTTAATCAAGTTAAACGAATACTCGGCAAAGTTGACTTTTAGTAACTGCGAGCACTGCGTGCACTGCAGAGAAGCATCCCTCAGAGACACCCAAATGAACAACTCATTCATAGCAACTGTTTCGTATCCGCCCTGCAGTGAAACATCACTTAAAGACGTCACTGTTGACTCATAATTTCGCAGAATTTTACTCTGAAGTTATTACTTACTATTAGAAATTAATAAAGTTTATTTATAATTCGTAAATATTTAACAATAATCAGTTAATGTTATTGAAACGATTAGTATAAGAATTTACAAAAATATTACTAATTAACAACTGATTTAAACATTTGACATATTTAAAAATATTACTAAATTGCAAAAAAAAAAGTTGAGTGGGTCTTGTATGATTTTATTTGCGTAAAGTGACGGTCCTTTAAAACCACACAAAAGAATTCCGTGTTTCCATGTTTGTAAGATTACCAACAATTAAAACGCTCTTTACTGATTCCTTATTCGTATAATTTCATACATTTAATACCAAATGAGTAAATAACCTAAATGTGTAAACACGGAGTTTCTTTGTGTGATTATGATTTTATTCTTATAAGCAGCCGTCATTTTACGCAAATAAATACTAAACACAAACAAACCATCTGGTATAAATAATAATAATAATAATAATAATAATAATAATAATAAGTAACAACAACAGGGAATAACCCACGAAATAAACTGGAAGGCCGAAGGCCCAAAATGGGGTTATTTAAGAAATATAATAATAATTACAAAGATAAAAATTCAATAATAATAATAATTCAGTTTATGTACGGTGTTCACACAGCTAATTCAATCTTCATTCTAATGTCTGAGAGTGCACACAGATCTGAAGGTACATAAAAATTCGGGAATTTCCGCTTCAGTAACCGGAGCAAAACATTTTACACCCTATCCAGTTTACAAGACTGTATATTTGAACCCCCATTCTATAAAACAGAACAGTAGGACAAAATGGGTAAAACTAGACTCCGATAGAGCCGAACATATGTAGAAGGGCACCGAAAATCGGCTCCATTGCGCACAATGGTACCAAGAGCTCTGTAAGCCTTCAGACGAACAGTCAACATGGGAATTATAGGAAAGTTTGCTATCAACGATTACGCCAAGATCACGGACACAGAGCTTGGCAACTTGCACATTTCCACAAACAGACTAGGAGAACTCGATAAAATTGGTCTTTTTTGTCATATTTGGTTGCATTAATTGCAAGATCATTCTGCTCACACCAATGACATACTATAAATTTCCTGCTGAAGCAGATGAGCATTAAGACAATTATAATGTTACCAAAAAGTTTCACACCATCTGCATACATCAATATATGGGAGTTTCTAACCACCTCGGGGAGGTCAGCAGTGAAGATAACAAATAATAAAGGCCCTAGGACAGAACCCTGTGGAACATCACAGTGACGCCTATAGGGCAATGATGAATGATGTCGTATAGATACAACAAACTGTCGATCCAACAGGAAAGAGCGCATTATCCGAAGGAGTTCATCAACAATCCAATACGCAAGCAATTTTTTAATTAATAACTCATGATTGACTGAGTCGAACGCCTTTTGCATATCAAAGTAGACCACGTTAAGTTGCTGGCAGTGGTCAAGAGCATCATGAGCATGAGTGGTGAGCGATACAAGATTGCTCACAACGGAACGTCGGGGAATGAAACCATGTTAACACGCAGGAACATGAGGAAGGACATGTTGTAGAAGATATTTATGAATGATGTCAAAGACTTTGGCAGTGGGTGGAAGAATAGAGAAGGTTCTATAGCTAGCAATGTCCGTTTGGCAGAACCACCCTTAAAGGCAGGAACCACAACCACACTCTTCCTTAATTTAGGATAGTGGCCAGCTTTTAGACACAAATTAAAGATGCGCCTAAGAGGAATAATTATGACATCTCGAAGGCCTTTGTGAATAAAGGAAGGAACCTCTGTCGGAGAATTGCAAGGCTTGGCCCGTAATCTATTAATGCCGTAGGCAACATCTCTATCAGTGAACTCCGTTAAGATGAGATTATCAATAGGGGTACAATAGGTAGACAGTTCTCCGAGAATGTGTTGAAAGAAGTAGAGACAGTTTCACTGAAATGCTGGGCAAAACAGTTACTAATATCCAGTCCATCAGTAATGGTAAGACCAGCAGAGGTAGTGATAGTAGTTATAGTATCTCGATCCTTTCTTTTGGAGTAGTAGTAAATCTGGTTATTTTTCTTATTACGGGAGTTATTCGTACATTCGCTACGTGGTCTTACACCGCAAATATAAAAATAATTCTGTTAATGAATAGGTCATAGCGTAGCCACCGTATATGTAAACAGTAACAAAGACCCCAAGTATCAAATTATTTAAAGAAAAGCTGATAAATTATTTAAACACGATGCCTCAGATGTTAAATGCGTTTAAATAAATAATAAATGAAAATAGGAAAGAAAAAGAAAATTCCAGTCTGAGATCGCGACGCTCTGAGCAATTAAGTCATTGTTGACTGTAATGTAGGCTCGTGGCTTAATTTTTCATTTATCACTTACAATTCAATGTAATTCCGTATATAAATTTAATTCAATTTAATGTCATATTCACCCGGATATACGACAATAATGAAAATACGTAGTATAAATTTTATGGCCAAAGCCATAACCAAATAATTAATTCGGTAAATTAATATTAGAAAAAAAATTAAAAAAGACCCCCCTCTCCAAATACTAAAATAAAAACACTAGTAAGTTCTGATAAAAAACCCAGATATTTTTTAAATAATTTGATAAAATAATGTATAAATTATAAAAAATCAGATAAAAATTAAGGTTTATTTCCTCATTTGCGCTATTACTCTAGGAGTTTTGACTGGGTTTTTTTTTGCAGGATCCTACTTCAAACAAATCACAATCAAAGAGATCGCGACCTAGTATTACCTAAGATATACAGATCGCGACAGTGTATATACAGAATTCATTTATGTAATACAAGACCCACTCAACTTATTTTTTTGCAATGTAGTAATCTTTTTTAATATATCAAATGCTTAAATCAGTTATTAATTAGTAATAATTTTGTAAATTCTTATACTTAGCGTTTCAATAAAATTAACTGATCATTGTTAAATATTTACGAATTAATTTTTTTTTATTAATTTCTAATAGTAATTAATAACTTCAGAGTAAAATGCTGTGAAATTATGGGTCAACAGTGGCGTCTTTAAGTGATGCTTCACTGCAGGGCGGATACGAAACGGTTGCTATGAATGAATTGTTCATTTGGGTGTCTCTGAGGGATGCTTCTCTGCAGTGCACGCAGTGCTTGCTGTTACTAAAAGTCAACTTTGCCGAATACTCCAGTAATATGAAAAAAAAGTATCTTCTCCGTCAAAATGACAAGCAGACGACCTCATGGCTCGCCGACCTCTAGCATGACGTCAGTTGTCAGGCCTGTTTTAGACAACTTTTGATCATTATATGAGGCTGAGTCAAATGAAAACCGGAAAAGCGTTATAGAAAATCGAAAACCGCTCCATTACGATCAGACCCGGTATGCATGCGCGTGGACTTTCCTGCCATCAATTGGCGTTGGTGCCGCGTCAACACCCCCTATATCTCAAAGCCTATGCACTCATTTGTGACGTCACTGGGAGGAGTCCTACTGTAGAAAGCTACACTGCCTAAGCACTATAGCATTACATTGCCAATTTGTATTTTTAAATACAAATTTTTGACGATTAGATCTCTATGTAATTTTAAATGCATCGTTAAATTAATATTTGAATTATTTCTTTAATAATTAATTTTTTAGCTTAAATTCCTAAATGTATTATTTAATTAAGGTTTTACATATACAATAACCCTGTCAATTTTTCCATAGTTTATTGTCAACTCTTTTGATTGGGGTTGGAATTTTTTTTTCAATTAATTATTCATTTCTTTAGTTTTTTTCCATAAATGCCCTCCCCCTCCCAACCACAAACTGTATTCTATCATCATACTTACTTTTGAATAGTTAAGAATGTATATATACAAACAGAGATGCACCTTTTATACATACAAGGTATATACACTAAAAATTTTTTATGAATATACAAAATTATCAATGTAGATGGTATCATTAAAGTTAGTGTTGCTACATAATGAAACAGATTTTGCATATTCTTATTAAATTATAATATTAAAATTTTAAAATAAATATAAAATGTTAGAACAGCTACAAAATGGCATAAGCAAATAACATCTGGACAAGCTATTGAGTCTGAGATATGAATTTCATTTAGAGGTGCTATAAAATTTTCAACACATGCAATAACATTTTTAAAACAGGCAATTAAAATAGTCAAATAAACACAATCAACATTTTAATAATGAAAAATCTTTAATGCAGTAATGTAACATCATGTTATATACAATACTATACATGAAATCTAAAAAGTTTTATAACTTTAAAACAAAAATTCATCAAAAAACATTTCTAAAAGCATCATTTTTTCAATGTTTTCATTTTTCGCTCCTTTGCTGAGGTATTCTTTACATCATTTTTGTTTCTGCAATAGTTATTTAAAAATGTGTTCACAGCTACACTCACAATGATTTTTGAACAGTTTGCATAGAATGGAGCAGACAATCACTGCTTAGAAAAATTTCTTTTTGTCTTAAAATATGTAAACATAAATTAACAACAAAATTTTTTTGATTTTTTATCTTCAAAAAATAATTTTCCCATTCTTCAGATACAAGTTTTTGAACAAGAATATAAACATGTATCACAATTTCTACAACTGTAGCATGTGGATATGATAATCCACCTCTATCAAGTTTCTGAATATACTGGTAATCATAGTTAGCATCTAATTCATCATCAATTACTAGGCTTGATTTACAATGAATGCAAATCATTGTTGTGGTAAAAGAGCCCTTCTTTATACTTTATTACGATTATCCACATACCTCTTTATTCTTGTTTTCGATTGTGGACATTTGCCCCAGTTATACTTTCTCGGACATTTGCCCCAATATTGATTTACTAGAATTATCATCACAATGAATGCAGTTGAGCTTTTTCTTGGCTTTATATGCACAATGTCCTGCAACATATGTTAAGAGAGGAATGACATCATGAACTTGATGAATATCTGTTTCTTCAACAGTAATTTTTTCACTATAATTGTTTTGTGTCTCATCTGCCACAGTAATTTCTCCCATTATTGCATCAGTTGTGTCAATGCTAACTTTTCCATATTTGGCAGATGAAATTTTTAAGGTACCAACTGCTTGTAACCGAAGCTTCTTTTCGGTTTCAAAAATTTGTCTAATTGATATATGATATTGGGAACCTGCTAATTGACGGAATTTGCCGAAACGTCTTTCCAAGGCATCGGTTTGTATTTTTCCAGTTAGAATGTAAGAAAAGCCCAATTCTTTTTTACAATAAGCAGCTAACTCTAAAACAGCATGAGTTGTATGATATAGTGCAGTAAATGTTTCACGCGTAAGAAAGCCTGTACTTAACTTCATCAGTTTCCATTTCTCTAGCCAATCTAGAAATTTATTTAAAAATACATATTTATCATCATCTATTGCTAGTGGCTCCTGAAATTTGTCTCTTTTATGCTCACCCTTGTATATTTGTTTCACATTCATGATGCACCACCATGTATATATTAATCTGATGTAATCAGCAGTTTCTTTAAAATTATTTAATTTTTTTTGCTCCCCAACATGAATTAAGCCTTGTATGACATGTTCACTAAAAATTTGAAGAGCTAATTTAACATTCTGCCTTTCCAGGTTATTAGGACAAAGGGCTTTAACTGTTATCCCATAGGCATATTTAAGTATCTGCCCGTTTTCTAATGAATGCAATTTTTTAATACTCTCAAATGAAGCTATCTTGGTTTTGGAAAAATCATCAAAATCAACATAAAACATACACTGTCCAGCATTTCTCTGATTCAGCCAATTATTGCGAACACATTTCAAGACATGTACAGGATCATAGATAAAAAATAATGGTCTGCGTTTGTCAAATGGATGTTCATAGACTATGCTAAGCTTAGGGGGATGTGCGAAAAAACTCATAGCTTTGCCATTAATAGCATTGTTGTCTGTGCTAATGCAAATAACTTTAAAACCAACTTTTTCCAGCCCATTTACAATTCTTTTGGTAACTGTTGAAAGTTGTTCAGCATTTATCGAATTAATAGGCAAAATATGAGCCACATCCTTGTAAGATGACAAAAAGCTTTGTACCATGAAAACATAAGCACTCGTAGCCTTTTTTTCTGAATCGTAAGCAGCTCCTACAATTTTACCTCCTTTATAATCCATAGCAGCCTTAACATGTATTTCATCGATCATTAAACAAACAATGTGATCTTGTGCTTTTAACAATTCAAACCTCTCCTTAATGTAAGATAAAAAATGCTCATTACACTGTTCAACAGAAGCATCTAAATTCATTGAAGAACACATTCGATTAAGTGTACATGGATGGGGAAGGAAAATATTACCTGATGCACGTAAAAATCTATACGCATGTGGAGAAATTGAAAAAAGAAGACTTGAAAATATCATAAAGTCTGTACTATAACGTGAACCATGTTTTGCATTCTTCATAAGGTTAGCTTGCTCTTTCAAAAAGACAACAAAATTTTCGTTTTCTGGAAAACGGCACTGTATGCCACTAAGCAGTTCAGTAATCAGATTTATAAGATGTTCACTTGAAAATTGATTTTCACCTGTCAGCTGGTCTGCAGTATCAAGTAGATCCTGAAGATCAATGATATTGTTAACTTCAAAAGGCAATTTGAAATTTCCAATTTTATGTAATGAAACACCATGAACAGTTACATGACATTTCAAACTACTGTCAACAATCACAGATTTTTTCACTAGTGTAGTCGGCATATACTCCAAGATAATAAATGCAACCAAATTGCTTTTTTCTCTCACTGTAACCCATTCATTTGACAGATTAATGAATGATAAGCGATTTTTAAGTTCATCTATATTAGATATACCTTTTGCGGAATCATACTCTGCTTTACTTGCAATGCTGTTTTCGATAGCTCTTTCCAAATTTTCCATTTCCCTCCTGGATCGTTTATTTTCTGGTGTTTCTCTCACATTAACATTTTTGGAAAGGTATGATGGGCAGCCAGGCAGCTGCGTTGGCACTGCATCTTCTTTCAATTTAGGGTGACGTAGAGGAGCTGTCAATAATTTTCCATTTGTCGTGTCATAAAATGAGGATTCCCGTATGATGTTTTCTGGCAGAAAATGTAGTTCACAGACCTAAACGAACGTGTTTTGTTAATTAGCATTTCCTTTATTGCAATGATTAAATAATTATAACGTAACAATTCCTTCTTACTATGGTATATATAAAATGCTTGAGAATATTCTATTCATTTACAACAAGATTTTTCATAAAAGCCATATCTCGTGTGACAACATACTTTTAATTATTTGAATAATTTTCTAGCAAATTCTATATCCGGGAGGACGGTTTTTATGTGTAAATGAGGAAAAATTAAGTTGAGATATGGTTTATATTTTAAAAAATCGTATTGTAAATAAAAGAAAATAGGAATGAAAACAATCAATAATACAGCACTTACCCTAGAACTTTCGGTGATTGTAAAATCGTCCCGACTAATCGCTCGCTTCCACTTAAGTGCAAGATCGGCATTTTTTGGAAACTTAAAAACCGATACTTTTGGACCATTGGCATAGTTTCCTTGGCAACCTGGGGCTGAGCATCGAAACGGCATGATTTGAAAATAATTTTTTCCGATGAAGGCTAATAAAACTCAAAATTTGGCGATGAAAGCTGCGACGAGAGCAGCGACCGCATGGCAGGCATGAAGGGCGACACGCATGGCGACGGCAATGGACTGTTGCTGACTACGTCACTCAACTTCCGGTTTTGAGTGCGTAGGCTTTGAGATATAGGGGGTGTTGGCCGCGTCCCCACGTGATCTAGGCGGCGCCATACAGGCGTTTCCAATATGGCGGCCCCTCTTTTAGAATGCACCAAAGAAGAGCAACGTGGAGTGACCCGTTTCCTACACAGTAAAGGCACGAAACCAATAGAAATCCATCGATGCATGTTGGCTCAGTTTAGTGTTGCATATGTATCGCAAACTCAGATGTACGAATGGTGTAACAAATTCAGCAGCCGCACAACAAGTTTGGCGGGCGTGCCGGGGCCAGGCCAGGCACATCGTCTTGTGACAGCCGAGGCGATTGCAGCGGCGGAGGAGATAATTCTGCAGGATAGACGGCTCACCATCGATGACATTGTAATGGTATTACAGGTCAGTCATGGCTCTGCTCAGCATATTGTCCATGATGAGCTGAAATACCGGAAAGGTGACACCGAACTTGAAGGTGACACCTGTTTGGAGCGGATTATTACTGGAGACAAGTCCTGGGTCCATCACTACCAACCACAGACCAAGCGCTCCAGTAAGGAATGGCGGCACTCGACATCACCAAACCCTAAAAAGTTCCGCAGCCAGCCTTCTCGAATTCTACGACCGCAGTGTCAGAAAAGTCAAAACCGGCGAGATCGGACACAAATTGCGAGCCCGAACAAAAACTTCGGGCTCGAAACAAAATTTCAGAATCAAAAATGGCGTCCCGCATTTGCGAAAGTGTAGCCTATTTTCAGCGATTTAAGAAGTAAATTAAACATTTTTAATCAAAAAATTTTATATTTGTGAGACAGAATAGCACAGACTTTAATTTTAAGATAAGTATAACATTACAGCACGTTTCGTTTGTGCGTTTTCTGCAAAATGCTCTCGAAATCGTCGCCGCTAATAGCGCTACAGCTAACGGAACTTTACTTCGTTACATGAACAATCGTTGAGTGTGAGTGTGAATTTAGAGCAAGATAAGAGGGAAAAAAAGGGTTTTTTTTTTAAAAACAAGCTTTTATAATGTTTTATTATTATATCTCTTCAAGCCGGAGTCAACAATTTGAAAAATGTTTTCTTTAACATGCAATGTCATCGGTCCTGTGTATGTGTATTAAGTTTCAGCTCTCTAGCTTGTCGGGAAATTGGTTTAATATTGGTTACAAGATTTGACGGATACACAAACCTACAGAAAAGCAAGTTGAATAAAAGCGTATAATAATAATAATAATAATAATAATAATAATAATAATAATAATAATAATAATAATAACCCTCGTGTGGTCCTACGTCCACGTCGTGCGAGGGGGGCAACATCTTAGAGGGATGGCCCTGGTTAACAGGTCTGATTTACTCTACCCTTAGATTAATCTTGAGGGTCCAGATGACCCAGTAGGGCTGATGAGCTGATTACATCAACCAAGGGCCTGCTGATGATGGAGATGGCTAACAGGACCACCCATTTATTGGTGATCAATATGATTAGTGCTAGTGCATTATCTGATACCGGCTCGGACGTCACCCGGGTTACCAAGGTCCGCGCTCGTGGGTTAGGCAGAGGCTCACGTTCGAAAAATATGCCACAATCTCCCAGGGCCACTGGTGGAGAAAGCAGCACCAACCCCTGTTCGGCTACTGCAATGCCACAACCTGTCCCTAGTGTTTCAAGAGCTTCTTTGCCCTCGACCATTAAGGCAGGCAAGCCACGCCAACGCATGAAATGGACAAATGACATAAACTGTTTTATCATGCGAGCCTACTACGCAGTCACTAAATTGGAAACTGACACTACAGCTTACAGACAACGCTTATATAACATTTTCAAAGAGACATATCCTCACATCACAGTCACTGAACAACGCATTGCAGATCAGCGTCGCACAATTGTTATGAAAAATTTAATACCCTTACCCACGCTACAGAAAATAAAGCAAGAAGTTGCACAACAGCTACAAGAACACAAGCCATCTACACAAACTGACACTCACACACAGAATCAAACACTAACATTGACATCACTAATGAACTTGTAGAACACACACTCAACAATGAACTTCACCATGATATTCACCCACAACACAACATGAATACCAAACTTATTGAAACATTAAATGACACCCTACAAAGATACCTTACAGTTTACACGGGAACAGATCCCACACAAAGACCAGGTATACCTAAAATAAACATAAACAGCAAAACAGGGGAAATTTTATCTTACATGAACACACATATCTTACCACAGTACATTGAAGAAAATCTGTCTTTAGAATACATACACCTACTTATTTACACTGGGGCTCTTACAGTTATATCCACACTGGGTAGGAAACCAATCCATAAAAACACACAAAATTCATATACCCAACAGAAACCTAAATGGCAAAAGCGGATTGAGTCTGAGATTGACGAAATCCGCAAGCAGTTAGGTAGACTTACGCAGTACACTAAAAACAACACTTCATCAAAGCAGAACAAACGCCTCAGACAATTATTTAAGAAGATTAAAACACACACCAGACATGAGCAGCACAATCAACACATTACAGAATATATGGGCACATTAAAACAAAAGTTAGCTGCAAAAACACAACGCCTGAAGAGATACAAAACATGCACTCAGCGCAAACAGCAGAACAAGTTATTCGCAAACAATGAGAAGACATTCTATAAGCAGTTAAACAAAGATTATACACAGACAAAAAACACTGGTCTGCCAACACAAACAGCCCTCCAACATTATTGGTCGTCTCTTTGGTCTGTCTCAGTTGAACATAATAGGGAAGCTAGCTGGATCAGGGAAGAGGAGCAATTAGCTTCCACACTATCAAACATGCCTTATACTGACATAACAGCAGATGAACTCTCACAAGTCATTAAACGTACTCACAATTGGAAGGCTCCAGGTGTAGATAGGATTCAGAACTTTTGGTATAAGCGCTTCACCTGTTTGCATCTGGCCCTTGCAAAACAGATTTCCAACACTTTGCAAACACCACAGACATTGCCACATTTCCTCACACAAGGAATTACATACATGGTACCAAAGTCACATAACACTACAGATCCCACACAATATAGACCTATCACATGCTTGCCTACACTTTACAAAATAATAACTGCCTGTATCGCAAACAAAATTTATACACACATAGACACAAACAACATTCTCACTGAGCAACAAAAGGGATGCCGTAGAAACCACATGGGTTGTAAGGAGCAACTCCTGATAGACAGTGTGGTCCTACGGCAAACTCACAATAAACATCGACACCTCCATGCAGCCTACATTGATTACAAAAAGGCCTTTGATAGTGTTCCACACTCATGGCTTTTATATACACTACGATTATATAAAATAAACCCTACACTTATCACTTTTTTAGAAAGTACAATGCTGCATTGGAGAACTACACTACACCTCACACTCAACAGTGAAACCATCACGACTGACAAAATACAGATAAACCGGGGCATCTTCCAGGGTGACTCACTGAGCCCACTCTGGTTTTGTCTTGCACTAAATGCACTTTCCAACAGACTGAATAGCACAACTTATGGCTACACAATTAAACATAATAAAAGCTGCCACTACACGCTCTCACACTTACTCTACATGGACGACATGAAAATCTACGCCTCCACACAAACACAATTGTACCAATTACTTGACATTACACAAACCTTTTCAAAAGACATACACATGCAGTTTGGGTTGGACAAATGCAAAACCATTCACATTGAAAATGGAGTACTCAGGGAAGGGGGCTTCACATTAGATGAACCAGATCACATTGCTGCTATGGAAAATGACGAATTTTACAAATATCTAGGATTTAAGCAAGCCAAGCTTCTGGAGCACAAACACATAAAGAATACACTCACTAAACAATATCTTCATAGGCTAGAGACAATACTTAAAACGCACTTAAATTCCAGAAATTTAATCAAGGCCATCAATGCTTATGCCACGCCAATACTCTCCTACTCCTTTGGAGTCATACAGTGGACACACACAGATCTTGAGGGACTTGAAAGGAAACAACGTAAACTGCTTACAAAGCACAGAAAGCACCATCCACACGCAGTTATTGAAAGACTCACCCTGCCTCGTTCAGAGGGAGGCAGAGGTCTTATTGACATAACAGATCTACACCAGAAACAGACTCAGTCACTCAGAGAATTCTTTCACTCTAAACAACACACATCACCATTACACAAAGCAGTCTGCATGGCTGATACAAAATACACACCTCTGAATCTGAACAGCATGCAGAACACCCATAACATTCCTACAACATGCACTAAACTTCAATCATGGCTCGGAAAGCAACTCCACGGTAGACATCCTTCTGACCTCAACCAGCCACACGTCGACAAAAAAGCGTCGAACTTTTGGTTGAGTGAAGGGAGTCTCTTTGGGGAAACTGAAGGAACCATGATTGCCATACAAGACCAGATTATTAACACTAAAAGCTACAGAAAACATATTATCAAAGAATCGACTGACGGGTCTTGCAGGAAATGCCATATCGCAGAGGAAACCATCCAACACGTCATATCCAGTTGCAAAATACTCACGCAGACAGATTATTTGCACAGACATAACCAGGTAGCCAACATCATACATCAACATCTAGCTAAGATACACAAGCTAAGGGACATTCACACTCCTTACTATAAATATATCCCCGACACTGTCTTAGAGAACACCACACATAAACTATATTTTGACAGAGCTATAATCACTGACAAAACTATCCCTCATAACAGACCAGACATTACACTAGTAGATAAGCAAAACAAAGTGACTTACATAATTGATATCTCCATCCCCAATACACACAATTTACAAAAGACATACACTGACAAAATCACTAAATATACGGATCTTGCACACGAAATAAAACGCCTTTGGGGAGTTAACAGAGTACACATTGTTCCTATCATTCTTTCCGCCACTGGGATTATTCCACACTCGCTACACAAAAGCCTATCAACACTAAATTTAAACCCACACTTATACAAAACCTTACAGAAAGCCACAATTCTAAACACATGTCACATAGTAAGGAAATTCCTACACTCAAACATCAATACTCCCACGAGTGAATAACTTTCCCTCCCTCGCATTTGAGTCCCTTGGGCTTTGGCCCTCTTTTGGGTCCGCCTCTGGGATTGGCTTCCGGACTTGATCCGAGTTTGGTTTCTCCAAACAATGACAATAATAATAATATAATACACACAATTTGGGTAAGCTTTCGCAAAATTTCAAACACATATCTGTGTAGTATTCATGAGATATATTCATACTTGAATTAAGTACTTAATATTCAATTCGTAATGGAAGATCGGAATTTGAATGGCTTGAGGTCACCATGCTTTTAAACAAATTAGGAGCCCTTGTCAAAAAAGTCACAGAGCCCGGGCTTGTTTGGATGAAAACCGATCGTTTAAATCACGTGATTTCAAGAACCTGGGTTTTACTTTTTAGACACACCCATAGAGGAACATTACATGGATAAGGACAAGACGGTGACCAGTGCCACCTATAGTAAATTGGTGCGTGACATTCTAAAACCTGCTATACGCACCAAGCGCCGCGGACTCCTCTCAACAGGGGTTCTCATCCAGCATGACAACGCGCGACCTCATACGGCTCGTGCGACCGTGGCTACTATCCAGGATTTACGTCTGGAGTACCTTCCCCTACTCTCCCGACCTCGCGCCCGCAGACTTCCACATTTTTGGCTCACTACAGGACTCCTTAGGTGACCACAAGTTCGCGACCGACACGGACGTGAAACAGGCGGTGCATGAGTGGCTGCACGCACAGCCAAAAGATTTTTTTCCCGAGGTATCCATGCCCTCCCGACTCGGTGGCTGAAATGCATCAAAAAGCAGGGGGACTACACTGAAAAATAATGTACTTGTTCCAACTCTGTAATAAAGGAGCTGTAAAAAATATTTCCGATTTTCATTTGACTGACCCTCGTATAAAAAAAAACTATTTCAGATATAGACAAATGGTTTTCAACAAATTGTTTATCAACTCAAATAGTTTTTTTTATGCAGCATTATAACACTAGGTGTCACCGCACCTTCCTTCCTGTGACAGTTTCCGGAAAATGGCGAATAGCGTAGAGAAAGCACCTTGTGTGGCATGGTTTATTAAGACTGAATCTGGAGCACAAACTCAAAGGAATTTTAGACACAGTATGGAAAGACCCTTCCAACTCGAGACCAAACTGCGAAATGGCATGAACAGTTCATGGCCACTGGAAGTGTTCAACCAAGGAAATCAACAGGTCGACCAAGCACTAGCAACGAAGCTGTGGATCGTGTTCGGCAGGCTTTTCAACGTAGCCCTCGTAAGTCGAACAGATCAGCAGCCAGTCAGCTCCAGATTCCTGGAACAACTGTTCACCGTCTTTTACACAAACGTCTTAAAGTTTATGCCTATAAAGCTCAACTTGTGCAAACTTTGAAACTAAGTGATAAACCACAAAGCCATGCATATGCTGAAGAAATGTTACGATGAATTGACAATGATGAAGATTTTTCGAAATCTGTTGGTTTTCAGATGAGGCAACTTTTCACGTGTCTGGTAAAGTCAATCGTCATAATATGCAGATTTGGGGATCGCAAAATCCCCATGAAGTTCTTGAATTCGAGCGTGACAGTCCAAAGGTCAACGTGTGGTGCAGGCTTTTACATGATCGAGTTATTGGTCCTTTTTTTTTTTCATCGAGCCAATCGTGCTTTTTTACTCCACACGAACAATACGCACTACCTTGACATGCTTGAACAATACGCATTTCCACAACTTCCAGACGACCAGCCAAATGTTTTTTTCCAACAAGATGGTGGATTGGGCGAGATGGGCCTTTGTTATGGCCACTTTGTTCACCTGACCTGACACCTCTGGACTTTTTCTTGTGGGGTTTTCTTAAGGACAAAGTGTACACCACAAAAGTCAAAGGTGTGGCGGATTTGAAGTCTCGCATTGTTTCTGCAGTTAATTTGGTAGACGAGGCGATGCAAGAACATGGGCAGAGGATGAATATCGTTTTGATGTTGTCCGTGCAACAAATGGTCCCATACTGAACTTTACTCATATATCAAAAAAACTTTTTGAGTTGATAAACAAATTGTTGAAGACCATTTGTCTCTATCTTTAATGGTTTTTTTATATGATTAAAAGTTGTCTAAAACATTTTGGAACACCCTGTAGTACTGCCATGTGCGAGTAGATCGCTACGTTACAATCCAACCAAAAAGTTTTGGTTTTGAAGTTATCATGGTCTTTAACCAATCACATTAAATTTAGAATTTGCTAGGAAGGTATCCACGTGCTTTATTCAAAGGTCTACCTCTAATGTATGAAGACACCGATTTCCTTTGTTTAGGTTTGAGGTTATGTATCCCTTCATTTTCTGCCTAATATTTAATACATATTTGGAAGACATTTCCCCCCACCTTTTTCCAAACAGCAGAATCTTCCCTCGATGATAAAAGGTTTTAGCATCAAAATGTTACGAGCAGTAGCGGCTCGTGACTATAATAAGTGGAGGGACACGAATACAAAATTTCAGGTTTTTAGGTCTTTTCGTACATAGGTTATAGCTTGATTTGTAGTTGGAGCCTCGCGGTCCCTGCCGAGGCCTGAGAGGACTATATCAATTTTAGTGTGTAATAGCTAAAATTTTAAGCAACACATTATAAATATAAAACATTTCAGGTTTCTGGACTTCTGGTTCTATATATATAGCTTGATTTGAGATTGAGGTCGCAAGGCCCCTGCCAAGAGACTTATAGAATTTTTAATATAGATTAGCTAAATTTTTAAATACCACACTATGATTAAACAAAATTTCAGGACTGTAGGCCTTTCCGTTCAAATTTTATAGCTTCAATTGTATTTGAGGCCGCCAGGGGCCCCGAGGCCTATACCAGTCTCCTTGTATATTATCTATAATTTTTAAGTAACGCACTGTAAAAATATAAAACTTCAAGTTCTTAGGCCTTTTTATTATTCAAATGTTACAGCTTATTTGTGATTTGGGCTTCAGGGCTCCTGTGGAGACCTAAGAGCCTTATACCAGTTTTTCGTGTATATTAGCTAAATATTTTAGTAAACTACTATAAGTATACATATTTTCAGATTTCTAAGCCTTTTTGTTCAAACATTATAGCTCTGTTTGTGTTTAGGGCCCCTGCCAGGGCCCCAGAGGATTATATAAGTTTTAGTGTATAATAGCTATAATTTTAACTAACACACCATAAATATGCAAAATCTTCCCTTTTAGCTGCTACTACGACTAGTTCCCAACAATGGCTCAACTACATCCGATGAAAATGCAGATTACTTGTAGTTCCCTTAATACAAAAAGGTTAGTTAAGGCATCGTTATCCAACGATATAAGGGTTTTAGCATCAAAATGTTACGAGCAGTAGCGGCTTGTGACTATAATAAGTGGAGGGGCATAAATTTTCAATTTGGGGCCTCTGGGGCTCTGCTGGGGCCTATATTACTTTTTTTTGTATATTTGCAATATTTTTTTAGTACCACACAATGAATATACAAAACTTTAGGTTCCTAAGCCTTTCCGTTCAAACGTTATAGTTTCAATTGTATTTGGTGCCTCGATGCCCTTGGCAGGGTCCTAGAGGCTTATATCACCTTCCTTCTATATTGGCTATATTTTTTATTATCACATTAAAAATATACAAAATATCAGGTTCCTAGGTCGTTCTATTCAAATGTTATAGCTTCAATTGTACAGGGTGTTGCAGATAACTACAGGGCAGTATAACGGGAAACCTACTCGCTCGATTGCAGGGGCCGGCTTGGTCGATTGGCAGAATGGAGGGAGATGAAGGTGGCCTGCAGCAGCCAGCAGTTTCCACAGTCGGGAAGGGGGGGGGGGGGTGAACGTCAAAACTGTAATGTTTTTGATAAAATTATCCAATTATCATTTGATGCAGAGCCGGCCCCTGCAATCGAGTGGGTAGGCTTCCCGTTATACTGCCCTGTAGTTATCTGCAACACCCTGTATTTGGGACCTCGGGACCTCCGGCGGGGCTCTAGAGGCTTATATCACTTTTCTTATATGGTTTTATTTTTTTTAAAACCGCACTACAAATTTACGAAATTTCAGGATTTTAGGCCCCTTTGTTAAAAAGATAAAAAAGGAACCATGAAATTCATACAAGTGGCCCCTGAGGAGGTAGCAGGCCACCCTAGAGGATTCGCTATAATTTTCGCACCGTCCTCTGTA